>JABFPB010006408.1:0-12058 GCA_022817645.1 Ceratoteleas bidentatus | reverse complement strand
ACGAAATGAAGTTTAATATCGAATTGACTGAAGTGAAAAAAAAGAGTCAAATCAAGTCGAATATACTTGCTTCGAGGATATGAAATCCAAGCATATTATATACTTGGTTGCAATCGGATTATTTTTTTGAGTGTGTGAGAAAAACGTCTATTTTTCCCAAGTTTTCCATGTACTTCGAACCTAATAATTTGCCATTGCGACCACATCGAAGCCAAATTTAGGTTTATCGATCTCGGCGAATAATTTCGCGGAACCTTTTTAATGTTGTGTTGTGTCGGTTAGATAATATAATATTTGAATCCGTAACGCGCCAGAACTTAGATCAAGAAAGAGCTCGTTTGGCTCTGATTCAACGGCGATATCGGCTTCACATTTCACGTACGTATAAGGTACTGAAATACTTGCACAATTTGTACAGTAAAATATAAAGCCATTTCCTCGGAAAATGTGAATCGAAATAGGTTTTGATAAAATTGCCCATACGTACGCCGAAGTAATCGAGCTTCCCGGCGGCATTTCCCCGAAATTATGTCACTCAATTAACGGACATGTCGCGTAATGATTCAACAGCGTTCGGCCCGCAGCGTCTGACGAACGTACACAACTTTTTGCCCCGCAATGACGCTTTTTGTCGCACGAACAACAAATCCCGGACCCATTCGCAACTCGGAAGTTGCCCGCGGAAAGCTAACCGGCTGCGCTAAACCGATTACTTTCATTTTAATTTACTCGTCGGAACGAATTAATTATTGGCTTTCATAAATGAAATTTAAAGTACACCCGGGCGTTACGCCGCGCCAATAATATGCTTTGAATTTTCGCGTAATTATGCTGCGCGATCTGACGTGCTATCGACAACTACATTTTTTTTGGTTTTAAAGCCCGTTTGGAAATATTTATAATTTCGTGATCGGAATGCGAAAATCGTAATCAGATGGTAATCCCGACTCTGACGGACAAAGTCTTTCGATTAATCGTCATACATTGACAAAAATTTAATTTGCATTCGCCAAAAACTCGGGAATCGGATTATTTCGATGACCATCCGAAAGCTGTTTCGACTCAAAACGCGCGATATCGCTGAAAACTGCAAAAGCTTTTGAATTTTTTAGTTCAATTCGGGTGGTATCGCTCCCAGTTCGCTCGCCGTGTGACAAACCCGAGTTTTGCAAATACTGTCTAATTTCGTCCGAAGCTTCGTAATGGTCTGAATTCTACATGAATCATGTTCGTTGGTTAGATATGTAATTATATTTTTCGATCAGACCAACATGCACTGTCGAACTTTAATAATTCGTTGATTATATTTTTTTTGAATTTGTTATTTAAAGACTTTCTTCTGTAGAAATCTAAAAAATCGTCATTTAAAATATATGGGAGTAATTTTTTGCAGTTTCATGTTTCAGTGTAATATGAAACTTTTATTATTAATACGTTTATAAAAATCACCTTTGTAAACGTTTATGCATAAAAAACTAGTTGTTTTCAACCACCATCGAAAATAATGAATGTAATGAATGTGCCAATTCCAAACATAGGATGAGTACTACAGAATCAAATGTACATATTTTAATTCTTTTGTTCATTATAAATGACTTCTAAGTTAGGTGTAGTACAGTGGACAAATTTGGTCAACGGGTTAAAGATCGTTATCGCGTTTCAACAATATCTCGATTCGACTGCGGTTATGCCCGGTCAGAGATGCTTGTCGTTTTTCGCCGGACTGTTGCACGTCCGCGATATCTGGGACGATTGCTTTAGGCATTGATTGCCTTTCTGAGCGCCCCGCGCGCGTCGTTACAACCGCCATTACCCTCGCCATTTTATCTGCTGATCATCCCTTATTACTATCGGCCCCATTATCCATCGCTTCGTATCGTTCAGATTACCACTTAACGCGATAATAATTGATTTGTACAACGTGCATATTTGCCCCGGAACATTGCCCGAGCATCAGCCCGATCGCTCCGCCTTTTTGTCCGCCGGCGCAGTTTCAATCATCCGATTCATTAAGCCGATTCCTCCCACACACTTAAGGTTTTTCATTACTTATTACCGCGGATGAAACTGGCATGAAATTTCGACCCATTTTTCGCGGACCAAACCGATTTCGTATGTCAACTTACTTCATCCCACAAGATTAACCATTTCGACATCGCCACTCCGGACGCCGAAAAATATTACGCGATATCCTTCGGCGATTAAACTTTAACGCAACTCGGGCTGTTGAATAATTTTTGCGCATTTTGAAGAAACGAATAATTTCGCCGGCGACTCTTAATCCGATTACTCGTGATCAAGTTTCGCGCACTTTTGAAATTAAGATGTAATTTCGCGGGAAAAAGAGCACTCGTAATCGCGCGGCGTCACTTTTTTATTCGCCACAGCTGGTTTTCATCTCGCCCCCCTCCCTCCAACCTAGCTTTTTCATTAAATCTGCCCGTCTTACATTTATGACCCGCATTTGTCCGAATCTCACCGAGTTTAGGCTCTTTCATTCAACGAAATAAGTTGGTGTATATCATGCGAAATAAAGGCTCCGGCACGTAGCTAACCCTTTTCGCCGGCTCTTTCATCTCCGTCGAAATGACGCTCCGCGGCGCTTTTTCTTGCGGTGAGACGTCGCGCAACTTCTGTCAACGGCCATTCCAAAAAACAACCGCCAACTACCGACAACCTAATCTCTCGCCACGAAGCACATAAAACTTTCGCGGTGCTCTGCGAGTGTGCCTCCTTACACGTTTACCTTTATTTCGTGACGCGCGCCTCATTGTCATCTATCTTTTATACTTTTAACGTACGTGTTTGGCCGCGATGGTAAAATGTTTGCTCGGCTGCCGGTTTTCGATCCGCGGATGTTTGAATTGTTTGATTGAAATGTTTTCAAACAGCCAAAGGGACTATGGGTAACATTTTTCGGATTGCTCGACGAATTAACTTTACTTGCGAAATGAAATTTGTAATTGGAATTGCAGTTGTTGCGTCGGCATCTTAATCGGACGAGGAAAGCGTAAACGATAAACGAGTTGATATGCATATTTCACCATCGAAGTTCTTTTGGTATTTTAGGAAAGGAGTGAGTTTAATGAAATGTTGACGAAATATTCTTCTGAATGTATCCAAGGAGAACTGTTTTTGATTTCGAGTCATTTACGGTGTTCAAATTTGGCAGTTATTAATAAAACTGCAATAATTATTTTAGAAGTACGATATCTTTTGTATTATGAAATTACAGTCAATAATTTATTTAAAAAATGTTACTTGAGGGTGGGCAATTTTTGGATGGCCATTAATTTTCAGAATTTCGATGCTGAAGAAACGTTACAATAATGCGCACAATATTTTAATGCATATAATTATACGATACGACCAACCGGATGGCTGAATTATGAGTACACGAAACGGATACTTATTAATGAATAATTTTATAATTGAGCAGTTTATTTGAGCTTCATAGTCGAATCTCATTTGTTATGTTACGTTGCGAGAAGCAATTTCTGAAGTTTGACTATAAATTCTTTCGGTCAGAAAATGAATCGATTAATAACGATTAATAACCGATTACAATTACTGATAAAACGTGGAGATATCATTAAATATCCCGGATAATTTAAACGTGCCGAAAATCGACGAACGTGTATCAATACCATTTCGTTAATGTATTTCTAAATATGATCGAAATTTCGGTCGCAAATATATTAAGCAAGTTGAGCAGTATATTGTCATTACACCGCCGCAGTGTTCCCAAAACCTGTTTGTTTTCACCTCAGAATATTGAATTATAAACTCAACTTGAACAGATCGCCTCAATATTGATTTTGAAAGGTAAAGTCACAATTTGCGCGAAATGCGATGAACATAATCCATCGATTTTGCGCCAATGGCGTTCGAAATTAAAATAACCTTTGGCGCCCAACGCAGGCTCGGAGATTCGTCCTTTGCAAACGCGATAAGATTAATTCTCTCGCGCGTTTCGTGTCGCAGAAAACCTGACGACGGAAAAAAGGAGACGCTGACTTATTCAATCTGATTGGCATTATGATCCCGCGAAATCAAATCGTCATCGAGCAAAATAGAAGAGCCGAACTTGGCGAAACAATTCCTGATTAACCATGCAAAAGGCTTGATCAAACACAACCAGCGCCATTGATTTCGCGGAAAAATCGATGCCAGCGAATCAATAGCCAAGTCATCGAGTCGAGCCAAACAACGCGCCACGCCTTTTGAATGAGAAATAGACTTGTCGGAGGGGAGGTTGGGGACGAGGCGGTGAATCTCGCGGCAACTCGTATTGGTGTGCGGTAAGCCATCGTGGCACCGGATCTCTCGCAATTCTTCGCTCGTATAACCGTTCCGTACGTACGCGCGACTCGTCGAAATGAAATAATTTCGCTGCTTCGACAGTTTCTCCGAAATGTCCTCAAAATATACACACTTAAACCGCGCATCATTTGAATACATATTGTGATATCCGATGAAACGGGGCGAAAGGTCAAAGGTCGCGCGACCGTTCAATTGATTGTGATTACCGTTGTTTACGCATCATATTGGTAAGGTAATTCGAGTAAGCTTAATGGGTAATGGGAAAAGTTACGGAGAATTAAATCGAAATTAAGCGAAATACTGAATATGTTTTACCTGATAGCTTTTCGAAACTTCAGATGCAAAAATCTACAATTCAAAATTTTTAGTCGAAAAATTAATTTTTATTTCGAATAATAAAATAAATAACGCTCAATAATCAAATTTTTGCTTCGCGCAATTTTACTTCAAACTTAAATTGACTAGATGGAGTGAAAAAACTTTTGTTTTCATGGTGAACCGTTTTTTCACTATTCAACTATTTTCATTTCACAAAGATTCAACACTATTCTCATTTCACATAGATTCAACTTGAACAATTAATAAATATTAAAAAACGAATTCCCATATTGGAAAGTCAGTGATAGAGTCACGAGTTACGTCCGCCAAAGTATAATTGTAAACTTACGAGTAATTATAATCAAGATGTACAGCATTTTTTGCTTATAAAAATGAAATTTACCTCGATAAAAATTAATTATGAAGTGTTCATCATGCAGTGATTTATATTAAATTCGGTGCAACCAATAACAGTCCGGTACTTGACGTTTAACTACTGGACTCGAAACATGCAAAGTTGAATTTGTTGCACGAGCGGCAAAGTGGTTTATTCGGTACTCCGCGCGATTACTTTTTGCGGATCAATTTGGCAAACATTGAAATAGATCGAACGTGGAACCGGCGAGTGTCGGGATTATCAAATTAATGACCTTATTATCTTGATGAATGAACATACGATCCAGGGATTTGGCATAAACTGTGCATTAGCGAGCGCGCGAATTTGGGGAATTTTTTCGCCGAACGGCAATTATAGATTGTCCTAGTTGGACAATACCGCGTGCCATTCGGACGTAACGAGCGCGCTGTTCGACATATTATCGGGCGAGTATTAATTCAACCGCGCGGCCGGCTAAATTATTTATGCCTAGCAGGAAAGTAGATGCTTGATAGGGAATAACAGAGCAATTCGATTTGCTCGTTTCGCGGGCTGCTGATCGCTTTTCTGATCGCGTTAAAAGCCGCGCGAAAAATGGTACATGACATTGAGGTCGCGAATCCGAAAAACAAAGCCGAATGCCTCTCGAAATTGTTTGCGAATTCGCAATTATAATTAGCAGTCAAACGAACGTGTATCACAAAAATAAAAATAGTTTCTTACATAGAATTTTCATTTCGGTTAATCGCCAAAAGTTTCGAAATTATAGGACAACTCTATGAATGTAAATTACACTCACTTTGTGAACTTAATTTATTCTGCTACCGAAAGTTGTGCAGTCTGAACCGAGCGTAATTAATTTGATAATCATTTAATTATGAACTAATTTAATGATTGAACATTCATACATTGGTTAATTGTCCGACATGGCGCGCGCACGAATTTATATTCCATTTCGACGGGACGATTGTTTAGCAAAAAATGTGCCACCGAAGATCTGATACCACCTAGCATGATTTGCATGCGAACAAATAGGAATCTTGATGGGTGATTATACATTTGCGCCAATCCAATTATTTGCGCATTGTTCGCGCGAGTGTAACAGTTTATTTGCCGGAAGTTTCAGCAATTGAGTCTGAATAAATAAGTATCTTGCGCTGCGGATTGATATTGACAGTGCTGTTGAAAAAATCTATTAGAAACTATCACATCCATATATAAAATACAGAAAATCTATATGGAAATCGATAGACAGTATTTTTATTTATTGTACATATAAACACCAAACCGTTGAATATGTATTTATAGATTGCTGTTATAGAACCTGTTATAAGAAAAAAATGTTATAGAACCTAAAACAATTTTGACAGATTTTGTCCAAATAGATGAATCCTATCGATTTCCGACCCTTTTAACAGAGAACTGAAAACTAATGTCGGGTTTCGCTTCGTATTATAAAAATACAGTGTTCGAACGAATAGTTATTCAGACAAGTGAACAGAATTAAAATTGTACTAAAAACATCTCGTGTTCGAACGTTAATGATTCCGTTGTAAAAGTAGCGGTATTTAATCAAGGTTTTTCGCAGCTTCGTTGAAAATATAAATCCTTAATTGCGGAATGCAATATTTAATCTCAGGAAAGGTAACTCGGATTTTAAAATCGAGAAATATAGATGAGAAACAACGGATACAATATTTTTCCATTGCAAAATAAAATGTGACGTAAAATGAAATTCATTTTACCGAAATATCGCGCAGATTCCATCAATTAAGCGCCGCGCGGGTCATTTGCAATCATTTATTGCAGATTACTAAATTCCGGATTTCGCTCTTAAATCATCTTGCGCGATTTTTTCGCCTTGAACTGAAAAAAGACATAAAACCCATTCATTCCTTTCTCGTAATTTTTTCTGCGTTTTTTCATCCTCCATTAAAACCTCGAATATAATCACGACACTATCTCGAATACATTACCAGCCGAACCCGAAAAAAGGGAAACGTAAAATTCGAAGTCGAGAAAAACGTCGTCGAATTGAATTACGCCGACCGAAGAATACGCGTCCCGACGATGATATATGGGCAAACTGAAAATAATTTGTAACGTTTAAGAGGAAGTATGACATTAATATCCATCGCCGGACGAGAGTGGCCCGAAACAGTTAGCGTTCGAGCTTAATCCTAAACTTATACCTGTAAGCCATTACACTCCCGCGTAGATGCAATACGCCGCTTTTAAATGGCACCGGTCAAACGCTGAAATGACTTTTTCAGAGAGGGAGACAGTCGCACAAAAAGCTTCGCCAATATGATCAATACTCGTTCGAGCCACTCCACAAAGAAATCGAGGCCAAGTGCGCGACGCGAAATTATTACTTGTAAATCATCATTCCGCGCGTGCAAAAAACTGTTATGGCAAACATTATTTTTACGAGCCGTTTTTCGATTGCGATCACAAAGAGCTCCTTTTTATCCACCGTTTTAAGAACGGTGACTTATCGAAAACTCAGAAATATTTTCGAACAAAGTTGTCGCTTATCATTAATTTGCTCGAAAAACAATAAATTTCACCATACCATAAGTTCAAAGAATTTGTTTGTCAGTGACAGTGAATGTTACCCGATTATCTATGCAAGTTTTCCACTCAATATTGGAAACATTCGAAGAAGTTATATTTTTTTCAAATCGGACTAAAATAATGTAACCCGTAATTAACTCTGTCAATATTCAAGCACCGTTGACTTATAACCAGATTCGACAATTTTACTCCGGTACGACCTCACCGTCCGTACTTTCTCAAACATCGCGTTACAAATTTCTGCACGTTCGTCAGTCTCGGGAACAAATGTCTCCGAAATTTTTCTTCCCGCGGCAATAGTACTTCGGAAGATGACATTCCTCGACATTTGAATAACTGGACATAATAAGTGACACAGGGTCATTTCCTCTTCAGCACTCTTCGGGAATTTGTAATAAAGTAAGAGCAATTCTTGTTCGAGTCGAGTCCCAAAGTTCGACGAACTAATCTTTCATCCCGGGACTTTGAACAGATGCAATGTCGTCGGCACCGCTTCACAAAAGTTGTTCGCAAAAAGAATTAAAACGGCGGAGCTCCCATGATAAAAAACGCGCTCATCTCGACGATGTAAAATTATCCTTTATTCTCCTTGATAAAAAATGCATTATTTATGAATTGTCGCGGCGACGACTTGTTTGGGCACTTTTGCAAACGAACAACAATTGCTAAACAGCGCAAATCATTGCCGAAACTGTACCGTTGCATCACGGTTGTGTCACTTCGCCCGTTTCTAGCGCGATTCCGTTCCAAAGTTTCGCGCGCAAGAAACGCTAAGGAAGAACAGTAGATTTAATCGTGATATGCTTACCTCCGTGCATCTGTAAAATTGCACGGCGAACTTGTTGCGCGCAAACTGCTACGCGATGCAGATTAGAAATGATGCAATAAAAGCAAATGGAAATTGAGATACTTCTTCGAGAACTTTTTAATCGAATTGCGCCGATTTCCAATTATTTATTTTCGAATCAGTCGACGCAAGCCATTCATTTTTAAAGCCCGCCGTTCGGCGGAATATTAAACGAGTTTGTGCAGTATTTAGTTGGCGATTTTGTATTAGTCGTCCCTACGCGATCGTTCATTCATATGTATTCGCGCGTGCTCGAGTATATCGAACTTAGCATTTTTCAGTTTCCACTCGTCGTTATGAAAAACGAACCTGTAGTAATTTCAAAAGATTTGCATTTCGCCACTTAAGAAGGTGCTTCACGTTCTATATGAAACATTTTTACGTTGATTTCAAAAGAACATGATTTTTCTAACTCTACCATATGTCATAATTAAATTTCACGCGTAAAAAAATAAAATTACACCTACTTTGAGAGCTTTTCTCACTCTTTACATGAAGAAAAGAAAAGCCCCACTATGGACCAATCATAACAGTTTCACTTATCGAGCATTGAATGTGTTTTAAGTCATAGCTGTAACAACACAAAGTATGAAGTATGAAAAAGTGATTATCATAGCTGGAAAATTTGTATTAAACCAATTGAAAGCAAAATCTACGCTGAACACCGAAATCTCTCTTTAAAGACAGTTGTAAAAGCATACAAGGCTTTTGAAATATCCTTAGAGGACAATAAGACACTTAAAGACTGCGAAAAGGGCCTTCGGGGACGTTTGAGAACTTGCAGTAACTGTCAGTGGAGCTGGAAATATGGTCCAAGGGGTGAAGGTCATTAGAGGGCCTGGAAATTTATTCGACAAAAAACGCCTATAAAATGTTGCGTTAGCAGCGTTCTTTGAAGTCAGGACCTAGGAACGCGTCAAAGCTACCAATCCACCGAAAAATCTTGTTGGGTATTTAGTTTCATACTTCGCCAAGTGCATTACTACGTAACGACGCAACGCTGATACATACGCGCATCCCTCGGAATTATTTAATACGACCAGAAGTTGATACACCTGGGAAGTTTACTACCGCATAAGTACCCGCGACAAACTCTGATCCTATCGGGATGTTATATTCCGGAGACGTATTACAACGATGCGGCAATCTTGATATAATTGAAAAGTTGTCGTTTATAGACGGCAACGCCAGCTTTGTTCCAAATACGCAATTACGATCACGTTGTTGTGTTCCGGAATCGATTTCGGGGGATTAGAACTTGTCGTATCTTTTCGTTCGAGAACGACTGGTTGTTCTCAAACGAGAAAGCTGTTTCTGGAAATAAAAAAAAATACTAATTTCGAAACCGTGTACGTGTGCAATGGGGAAAAATTACAATGTGAAGAAGCATCAGACACAATATTAGCCATAATGGTTTGAATTCACATTATATATCTATGGTGATCTATGTTATCACCAAATTTAGATATTCTGTGGACATTTAAAGAGTGGATCAACCCTGATAAAATCGAATATTTTTTCAATTTTAGTCTTGCATGATCAAGCTCATCAATCTAAAAAAAAATACAAATACATAAACCACCATTTCGAATACGAACTTCGGTAAAATTGCTGCGCAAGCTGATGGCTTAAAAATGTGATCGAAAGAAAGGCACTTGAAATCTCAAACGGACCATTTAATCAATCCAACAATTGCCGATTGTCGAAGTACCGTCACCGCACATCCATCCCCGAAATTTCGTCAGACCGCGCCGATTGATCATGCCTGGTTCATCGAAGCCGAATGACGTGTCGCGACGGGATAGGCGGAGGGAATAGTCGGACAAACGCGTAAGCGAAAGATCGGCGGCTCAAAGGACGCGCGCGTTCAATTGCGAGAAAGCGACGCATTAAAATAATTGGCGTGGTTGCGACGCGCGGAACGCCGGCCAAATGTTTGCGGCCCGCGATCGATCCCAGCGAAGAACCAACTCGCGATTGATGTGTTTGCCGCGCAGACCACGCGGATTCCTGTTTTCGAGCCGCAGCCTCGAGTCAAAATGTTGATCTACACATCGCTCACGAGGCCCGACACTTGACCCCGCGCGCCCGCCATTCAGCGAAACCGTGACAATGTGCCTGGTGCTTATTCAACGGCGAGCCAGTTAATGAAACGCTCGCGCTGGGGAACGCAGACGCTTTCTGTCGTGGGTTTTCGTGGAGTTTGAGGAAAAATGCAAGGTGCGACGCAGGGGTGGCGGGCGGAGAGGAATATGTCTGGTATTATTTTCTAGCCTGGTCTAAAAAGGGATAATTGCATGGGCCAATTGAAGAAGTGTGTCAAGTGAAAATTCAAGTAGTTTTTGGCGAGTTTACCCAGGCACTAACCAGGCTGTAGCAAATTTTACTTGTCTAGGCGATACCGACATGAAACTGAGCAGAAACTGGTCCATAAAACTAGACAAGTCATGTTATCAGAATCTAGCTTCGTAGAGTGAAGTATTTTGAGTTGATTATTAAAATTGTTCAAAACTACACTAGGCGCTGTCAAGTCACACTTGTCTAGTTTTTCTTGCTAGTTACTAAGAGGAATTGGTAAGTCAACGTTAATGAAATATTTAATAATGTAAATATCTGAAAAAAATGTTGTTAATGAATTAACGATTTCTTTAATTGAGCAATTGCACCGATATTAGATATTTAATGCTACAAAATGCTTTCTTCTTTCATTTAAAGCAATTATTACTTTCATTGGGTAATTCATTTAAATGTTTGTTAAAATAAAAACATAATAAAATATCGTAGTAATAAGTCTGATTTTAGTAATAAATTGTAAAATTTATTTAGATATTTTAAAACAAATCATATTACTAAACTTAAATTAAAACTTTAAATTATAATTAAGGAAATACCTACAACATGGATTATTTGATAGAATATGTTAAGTAATAAATTATTTTCATTAATGAAATTAATTTTTTTAATTTTATTTTATTGTAATTTTTTTCATCAATTTAAAAAAATGATTAATGATTTAATTTTTATTGAAATAAATTTATTAATATTTATACTTTTATTATTTAATAAAATTAATTTTTATTTAAAAAATATTAATAATTTTTTATATTTCTTTATCCACACTTTTTCTTCAGTCCTATTAATATTGATGTTTTTTAGCCAGGCGCCAATATGTCCTAGCACCAAAATGTGTCGACGCCAAAGTTTCGGCGCCAAAATTTCGGCGCCAAAAAGTGTCGGCTTCAAAAAATCGGTGCCAAAATAACGGCGCGAAAACGTGCGGCGCCAAAATGTCGGCAATAAAATGGCGGCCCCAAAACGTCCTGTTCCCGACAGCTAATTCATTTTTCACATAGACGTAAAGTCGAGTTTTTCTCCTGTAACGTTTCGACGTTGTACAGCCCTGGCTAATTCGTCGAACGCTAACAAATAAACTAATTATTGAATTCAAAACTGCTCGAATTTACAGTAAAAATGAAGTTAAATTGTGAGGTCCCGAAGTTTGAAAAAGAAATACGTTAATTTGATCAAATCTAAATTTTATATCAACACGTGTGTCGGTTAAATTCACCAACACAAACAAATAACCAGTTAAATTCACCAGCTATTTGTTTTTCCGG
>JABFPB010006407.1:0-12062 GCA_022817645.1 Ceratoteleas bidentatus | reverse complement strand
CGACAAAGCAACTCGCTGCCGCCGTAGGCAAGTTCAGCCGAACGGCGTCGTTCGCTGATTGGCTGAAGTTGGCCACAAAGCAGTTACGGAACCAAGTCAATGGGGCTATAAATGAACAAAGAGCGATATTCGAGGGTAAACTTGTTGATTCCGGACCAAAGAATTTTTACAAATACTTGGGAAGCCAGATGAGTACTAGTGCAGCCCCACCTTGCACACTAGTAACCCCAAATGGACATTTAAACTCAGACCCTGCCGTGATCCCGGAAATAATGGCCAACCAGTTTTGTAGCGTTTTTGTGGAAGAGTCCCTGGTCCATGTGTCTTCATGTCGATCCCACGGACCCAAGCTAGCCTCTGCGATGTCCAGTTTCCTCACGAAGTGGTCCTTAAACACCTACAGGAAATTAAGGAACATTCATCAGCTGGCCCAGACGGTTTCAACCCTTACTTCATTAAACATTGTGCCACCACTATTAGTCCAGTCCTTGCAGAGACATACCGTCAGTCTATGGAAGAAGGAATGCTTCCCCAGGTCTGCCTCACAGCGACCGTGATACCGATTTACAAAAAAGGAGATAGAACAATAGCCGCAAACTGTCGACCCATCTCTCTAACTTCTCCCTTTATAAAGGTCATGGAGAAGATAGTTGTCGCGGCTATTACAGATTTTTTGTCAGGCCCATGACCTTTTCCCACAAAATCAGCATGGATTCCTGGCGGGTAGGTCAATCAGCTCCAATCTTCTGAAATGCTTGCGGGATTGGACCAAAATGTACGACGACGGCATGCCAGTCGATGTGATTTATCTCGACTTTGAGAAAGCCTTTGATCGGGTTCCCCATAAAAGGCTTCTGGAGAAGCTTGAACATCTAGGACTGCGGGGTAATCTTCTTCGGTGGATTTCTGCATTTCTTGACAATTGCCGCTTTAAGGTACGAGTAAACGGTCATCTCTCATCCGAGAGGGCCGTAACCAGTGGGGTGCCGCAGGGCTCAGTCCTAGGACCACTACTATTCCTTCTGTATATAGCCGACCTTTGTAACCTGATGGATTCCCCCAATATATGGTTTGGGGATGACGCTAAATGCTATGGCAACCCCACAATGCATAACCTTCAAGAGGATCTCGACAAGCTGTCCCAATGGTCGACCAACTGGCTACTTACAGTCAATCCTTTGAAATGTTCGGTTTTGCATATCGGTAAGAGAAATCCCTGCCCTTGCTACACCCTGCGAGACACAGTCATTCCGGCGGTAACTCACCAATCTGATCTTGGTTTCATAATCTCGCAAGATTTGAAATAGAATTTACATGTCCAGCATGTGACAAAAAAAGGCAACAAGATCGCATACCTAGTGAGCAAAGCTTTCAAACATCTGACCCCACAACTGTTCAGCAAAATCTACGTCACCTACATCCGACCGATCATAGAGTTTGGCCACAGCGTATGGGCACCATACTTTGCTGAAGATTTGACTCTCCTGGATAATGTGTTGCGGAAGTCGTCTAGATATGTCCCTGCATTGCATCAACAATCTTACCCCGAAAGATTGGCGACTCTCCATCTAACCTCAGCCAGAGACAGAATCTCAACCATACAAGAATTTAAACGGCGGCTGGATGTTAATATTGTGGCCACACTGCTAGTTTTACCGAGGCATCCGTATGATGATATTGCAGAGCACCAGCAACGTATTATAGACACCGACCTGAATAAATTCCACACATGTTTTATTTCTGTATATATATGAATACACACAATTGTACTACCTTATTACCGCGAACAACACCAGGAATTCCTGTCTGTTCGTGTATTGTAAATAATAATAATGATAATGATAATGATAACGATAACGATAACGATATTGATAATGATAATGATAATGATAATAATAATCGTAATAATAATAATAATATTTGTTATTTGTATGCGTCAATATTAAAATATGCTTAACCAATGAATATATGTGTATTTTTTTACTGCAAGAATTCATTATCTAGCTTCATATTGTTTAGTAAGATTACTAAATAATCATGGTATGTATTCAAATTGGAAAAAGATAAGTTCTTAGACTATAATGCATGGAACAATTGTAGGTGTCTAAAATTTATTCTCTAACATCAAGAATTCCGTTTTAATTAAAAAATTAAGATAACGCTTGTAAAGCCCTTCAACCTTTTCAATTGTCTTTGATCTCTATTGGGTAGGAATACCTAATTTTACGTATTTTTTCAGAACATTATTTAATAGTTTGTAAATTTGTTTATACCTGATCTTTCCCTAAATGCTAATATTTCATCAGTCACAATTTTTTTGAAATTTGGCTTGATTTGAAATTAACCGTAGTGCCACTAGGCGGCGCCATGGTGCCGCCAGGCGTCGCAAAGTCGCCGCGCATGCATAGTACAAACCGTGTTGCTAGCGATATTTCCGGTCTCGACTTCGTGTTCTTAGAGGAAGTCGAGTGTACTTGAACTATCACGTATTGTATATTGAAGCGTGCAATGATTATAATAAAAAAAACCGACAAAACCTGCTGACAACTTGGTAATTTCTGACCTTTCATCTTTTCTATTGTTTTTCCAATCAAATAAATGTCCGACATGATTACAAATGTTGGAACTGACCCACACTGTCACAATGTCAAACATCAAAATGAAGTTTGCCGTTATCGGAAAACTGATATTTGGCAAAACAGACATTCGTCTTTTAGAAAAAAATTAAATTTTGAATCTGAAATCTCCCATTTACCACGGTTAATTTAAAATTAGTTGATCTATTAGGAGGTAGGAAAAGTATTAAAAAGGTTTATCTTTCAACTTGAAAGATACAACATTTTTGCAGTGAAATTTGACAAAATCATAACTCCAAGCAAATTGTCGGTACTTGAATTTTCGCATGATTCATACGAGAATGGATTCAACTTTGTTGTCCTAATGATTAATTATATCCACGATTTTTGTTGGCCTACCACAGACGTTTCGAAAGTTTAATACTTTTACAGTGAAATCAGTTTTTTTCTTCAGGGGGATGGCATAGGAGGAATAAGTGTGGTACAAAGTCAACTTAGACCATTCCAAAAAGGAGACTACAGTTGGTTCGATCGAAAGTTTCAGTCAGATTCATAAAAAAATAGTCATATTATAACAGTTTGAAAATATGACATCTTTGTGCGATTTTAAGAGGTATGCTTTTTTTAGTGTATTACACTTCGAGATGCCTTTTTAAAGTAAAACAGATTAAATTTCTTATAATAAGTAATGTTTAAAATGTCATTTTACATGAAAATGTATCAAAATTTACGAAAATACACAAAAGTTAAAAAAAACGAAATGTTAGAAATTAGCTGAAAAAATTGAAAAACAGCTCAGTCATTACATATATTACTCAGAAACTATCGTAATAATCTAATTTCAAAGTTTAAAGACGGTTTAAGCACGATAAATATGATTTTCCTCAAGTTATTACGTAAAAACTGTATTTTTATGTTAAAATTCGATAGCTCTGCGCAACCTCTAAATGATGACCAATTGTCTTCATATTTTGTGTATATTAATAATTCACATAGTAGATTCGAATTCCGGCATGGCTCATTGGAAAATAAAAATTAAGGTTTTTTTGAGCCACCCTAACATCTATATTATATATTTTCATCACTTTGAAACGCTGTCTGGAATGCCGGATATGCTCGCCGGTTCAAGGTTGTAATATAATAATTACAATGAGACTATAGGTTTTCTCTTTATTTTCTACGATGTTAAAATGGGTGTTAACGAGTTATTAAAGGGTTAATTGTATTAACCCTTTAATAACTTTAATAACGAGTTATTAAAGGGTTAATTGTATTAACCCTTTAATAACTCGGGGCCCCTCCTCGTGCGGGCGGCTGCTCTTGGCGGCTCCTGCTGAAACTGAAATCCCGATGAATTTGGTACGGGCTCTGGTGGTCGCAGCGGTGAATTCGGGTCGGGATCGTCGGCGCACGGTGGCCGTGCGCGCGATCCAGATACGCCGAGTGGCTCGGCGGTGGACGGGAAAGGGTCGGGTGTACTGTAAGTGTCTCGCAGTATGCCGCTGGTGGGGGCCACTAGCGGGAAGAGTGAGAGCGCCCAGTTGGTAAGGGCGTGGAATGAGGACGGAGCGCGTCGGTTGTCCCGATGCGCTAAGGGCGAACGCTTGTCGCGCCGCCTGGCGGAGTTCCCGAGTATCTCGGGGAGCGGAGAAATGGGGCAAGGGAACGCCGGATCGTTGGTGGTCCGCGAACTATCGAACCATCGGAATGGGCTGTCAATGTTATCTAGTGGCCAGCCGGGCGGTGCGGGAGCGCAGCGATTCCGGTCCGAGTGTCTCGGGCTAGCTTTCGTCAGGTGGCCTGACGACGGCTTCGGAAGTCGAGTGTTCCGGAGTGTCTCTGGAGCGCATTCGACTGACTCGAAATTGCTCGAGTTAGGCGCGCCTATTTATATCCGTTCGCAGGCTTGCGAAAGAGTTGCGATTGGCGCACTCCGCGGAGTGGGGGTGAATGGGTTATTTCGCGAAAGACGGTTAACGCCTCGCGGAAAGTCTTCAATCGATCACACCCGCAACGAAAAAACCAAAATTCGCATTAGCTAGACGAATGTCAGAAATGCGGACTAATATACTTTGCTGCCTGAAGCCCATCAAAAATTAATTTGATTAAAATATTTATTTGGTCCCAGATAGCTCGTGACAATTTGAGCAACCAATAAGAGTATAATATGATCGATACAATTAGTTTACAGTATGATCATGGGTGTGTGTTTAGTTATTTTTAATTTGAGCTAGAATTTTTTGATAATATGTGGATTATTTTTGTGCGTATTTGATGATGGGCTATGTGTGAATAGCGATGGCTTGTGGACACGAGATTTATTATGTTGTAAGTTTCAGTTTGGTACTTTTATTGTAACCTGAGGTGTATAACTGGTTTGGTACATGCATCGTCGAACGCTCGGGAAAAATCTTCCGAACATCTAAGAGATACCGATGGGACAGCGTCCGAGGACACCGTTTACGACCACCGAGGACGAGGACTGAGAGCTGGAAGCTGAAAGGAACGTGTGCGCTGGTTGCGTCAATCAGTTGGGCCCTCAAAGTATCCGAATATGAGGTGGGAAAGCAACCTCTACCCAACCATGAAGTTCAGACCTGACGAATGATGATGTCCCCCTATCCATTCAGGGATACACCAAGGCGTTTAACCTGGGCTGCAGATGTCACGAAACTCATGCTTCAGATTGGCGCGCCCCAAACCCCTGTGTTTCATCGGGAATGACGCCGTTTCGTCTGGTTTGCCGTCGCTCTACGTCATTCCTGCTGAACTTCCTCAGTTCGGAAAACAACATCCCTTAGCTGGAGCCGGAGACAATTTGCAACATTTCCCAGAAGCAAGTTTAAATGGGCTGGAGAGGTGTGATCGCTCACAATTTAGCGAGCACTAGCCAGCCCACTTGTTGTCTGGAACTTCTCCGCGTGGCGTAGGTTCGAGTAACAAGCAGTAAAGTTGGAGATCTACTGCCAGAATCACCATCCATGGTCGACTATGCCGTTTGAATTTGGCGCGGGAGATCACGTGTCGGTGCGGCGGAGGAACAACGAGGAGATGCGCGACTGGCATTGCGTTCAAGCAGTTTCGAAATTCAAATATATGCGAGCGCATTGAGGAAGGAACGAGACTTCGTCGAATGAGTTTCCTGAGAACAGGATCTGAAAACATCGGGTACCAAATCGGTTATGGCCTACAGGAGGTGACACAATCCCGGTTGCGTGAGTGAAAGTGCGCTTCGAGAGCATGAAATGTTTTAAATTTTTGAGAATTTTATATTGTAAAGTTTCGCGTAAAATGGGTACAAATTGATGTGAAATATGATTAATTTCCGTGGCGGTAACGATATAGTGTGACTCAACTGAGGATGAATGGCGCTGCTTAGGAGCCAACTATAAGGCTTCTGGACTCAAGAAATCGGGCGGCACACTGATCAAGGAAATAAAGCAGATGACCAAAGCGCCGTTGATGCCGCAGCAACGATTGCTGATTCTACGATGCCTCCTAATACCGCGCGTCTACCATGAATTCGTACTAGCTGGAGCCACTCTAGGAAAACTTAAAGCGCTCGACCTGCAAGTGAGAGATGCAGTACGCCAGTGGCTACGACTACCACACGATGTGCCAAATGGATATTTCTACGTCGAAACTCGCGACGGCGGCATAGACACCATCGCTCCATTCAACCATTCCCTATATCGCTGGCTGAGAACCATAGTGTTCTATCTCCAAAATGACAGTTTGAGGTAATGTTCATTTAAACATTTGATGCATTAATTAAGAAAATTGTGTTTGCATTAAATAAATCTAAGTATGTAAAACGACTATGTTTTTAATAAATATTATAATAAGCAATTGCTTTAATTCATAATTGTTACAAAATTCAAGATATCGAATGATCTTAAAGGAGATAGAACAATATGGTTGTCAATAACATGTCATTTAGTTAGAGCCAAATTGTCCTATGGACCAAAATGAATCATTATTGATGAAAAAAATACGTTATACAATATAAAATCATAACTAAATGGTGTAGAACAATAAAAATAATGTATTTTATGAATAAATATGAGAATTTAGCTTTAAAAAACATAATTAAGTATTACAGAAATGTTGATGTTTGCAAAAATTACTTTATTAATAATACTATTATTATCTACAATGATAAAAAATTAATCGAAGGTTTATAAATACGAACAATGTTTATTTTCGTAGGAGATTTTTTAATTACAATACAATTAACATAAGAATCATGCTACAATAAAAATCAACGTTTGAACATGTCTTCATAGTACGCAACGTGAACGCTAGAAAAGTACTTGAATAAAGATCTAATGTCTTTTTCTTTTTCACGGGATATCAAGTTCTGTGTATGTTTCAAAAGGTTTGACTTAAACAGAGGAACAGCCGATGGATTCGATCTTCTTGATGTACGTTTTTTAATTACATCAACTGACGTAATTTCAGATCCTTCAACAAAACTTTTTCTATACTTAACAGTTTCAAGAGAGTATTCTAGAAACTTTACTGAACAGTACGGGATTTGTGACAAATTCGTCGTAGCTGCCATGGTTTTGAAATTATAAAAAGAGTTTCGTTGAAGTTCTATAATTTCGTAAGTCTTAAGTTGGTTATGGAAGAATTGGAAATAGGACGTAGGACAGTGGATTTCATATTGATGTTTCAGTTTTCTATCAATTACGGAATGCATACTGTCCACTTCTTGTACTGCACTGTGACCTGGCTCTTGATACTTCTGAATGAACTTGACATGTGGATATTCTTTCATAATCCCCAGCAACGCAGTTGACATAATGGAATTCCTGTTTTGCGCAACACAAGAGTCGGACCACAAAATTATCGTTGTAATTTGTGGAAATTTAACGATAAAAGTCTTCAACATTGCAGAAAGAGCACTGGCGATATCATTACCACTTCGACCACTGATACCTTCGTGCCACAGAACACAGTATGGTTTCTTGGATTTTATGGCTTTAGCAGTCAAATTGTACACAGAAATTTTTCTTGAATAAAAAAATGCTGATGTTTGAGACATTGGACATTGCAAAATTTTTTGCATATCAAAGCAAATAATTTCTGTGTTATCATCTGTGTTCTGTGTATCTCGATGTTTTTCTTCTCTAACAGCAACCTTCTCGTTAACATGAACTTGTAGAGCCTTTATTTCTTCTTCAGATGCAGTTTCCTTTCTGTTTTCAAATGCTGCACACTTCGCACACTGATCTTTTTTTGGTTCAAAGAAACTTATATTAAAATCATTGTTGAAAATTGACCGGTAAAGCCACAGTTTTTGCGGATTATCACCGTCTTTTTTACATGTATCAACATACAACTCGTACATTTTCGTCAAAGTCAAATCTGATTGTAAATACTCTTTCTCCGAGTCCTGTCGGCAGTAATGAGACGGAACTGTGGGGAATGAAGCGATGTGATTTTTTATTTTTTGTTTCTCCTTTTCGTCGATGGCATTAGAAGGAACATGATGTCCCCGTTTGTCAGACTCAGATGTACCACTAAATTTACACTTTTTAGTATAAAAGTAGTTGATATGTTGATGACTAATCGACAACGTTGTCAAGTAAAACTGCTTGCACACTCGAATCTTTTTTTCTTCTATCTGAAAATAGTATTCAAAAGAGAAAGTTCTCCAGGATTCTTCAGCATCGGTTCTTTCTCGCTTCTTAAATTGCTTTGTCGTAGTTCGTGAATAATACTCCGCTTTCGCAGCATCAGTCAAGGCCCAAAATTCTTCGAAAATCTGCTTTTGTTGGTCTTGAGTTATGACACTCGTGCAACCATATTTACATTGACAGTTTTTTAAAAAATCAATCGCTCTTTTTGGTATTACACGTCCCTTCGAATCCACATATTCTTGTCCTCTTTGAACATGTTCTCGTCTGACATTCTTCTTCCACGCCTTTTCATTTCGTTTTCTTTTCCGGGATTTCTTCTTCTCTTGCACCAGGTTTCCATCCGAATAATTCGCGACTTCAGTATCGTTTCTTTAATAAAGTTGTCTAATTAGAATTCTGACACTTAAAACGTTATGTCTTTCATACAGTCTTTACTTACCTTTCTTTATCCGCAGAATTCGCATTTTCGGTTGTTTCATCCATTTTTAGCACTTTATGATCAAACATCACATATGAGGAGATAGAACAATTTGGCATAAACGAAAACGGTTTTGGAGGAGATAGAACAAAAAGTAATTGCGATTATCAATTAAAAGAGTGTTAATTGGGTGTAATTAACATTACACAATGAAGGAGAATAGAATGAAGAATGATTTGGTATGGTTAGTTCAAAAACGATAAAAATGGTAGATAGAACACTATGGCTCTCAGCCAGCGATATGATGAAAAACCGTCTACATCAATTACAGGATTCATCTTTCCCCGCTACGAAAGCGGTCTATGAATCCATGTAGGTTCAGCAACGCATACGGTGGGCTGAACACGCTTTGTCAATGTCAACAGGAGACATACTACAAAGCAAGGAAGATATAAATCAATGGTGGGCCACATCACTCTACCACGTCATGGACGGATACGAGCTACGAGAGATCGCAGTGTTCAGCATCGAGCACATGGGTAGACCAAGGGATGTGCTTGTCAGGCCGTGACCATATCCAGTACCAGCACGTAAGGATCAACTGCCTACCCACGAGGACATGAGAACAACCAGATGCGAAAGATGGCAAGATATGTAAACAACATGCAGAGCAGGATGCCAGGTTACGAAAACCGCGGCACAAGTAATACATTCTTGCCATCGATCGCATGGAGGACGCATATTGCGACATGACGACGTCAGCAAAATCCTAGCAACCAGACTACGAGACCAAGGATGGATCGTTGCAATAGAACCTCACTATCAAACAACTAGTGGAATGCGGAACCGGACATAGCCGCCAAGAGGAACTGGAAAGTGCAGGTAATCGACACGTAAGTCGTTAGCGGTGCGACGTCCTTGGATACTGCACACGTCAGAAAAAGCAGCTATTACAGCGAAACGCTGTAATAGCTTAATAACGACATATGCAGAGGAATAGCAGCAAAGTACGGAGTACGAACCACTGAAGTACATTTTACATCGTGTACAATATCCTGGAGAGGAATCTGGTCGGGAGAATCAGCCGACGAACTTCTGGAATTGGGAATCACGAAGAAACCACTTGGATTCATAAACCTTAGAGTACTGAGAGGAAGCCACATGAACTGGCAAAGATGGAACGCGATGACCACGGTGACACCAAGACTGGGAAAACAGACGCAGAATGGAGTAAAATGAAAACTTGGGAAAAACAGAGCTACGTGCGCTCTACCAACACAAGTCGGCAGCATGAAATAAAGGTGGTTTTTAGTGAGTAAGAGTCTCGCGTTAGACAGGTCGTTTTTAGTGAGTAAGAGTCTCACACTGTTCGGCATTGAAAAGCTTCGCCGTTCGTCCAATGAGGGATTTTCCCCTGTCTATAAAAAAAAAGTTCCGGTTAGAATTTCTTCCAAATTCCATAAAATATCCTTATGGAAATGACATCGGAAAAGTCACTTCCATAAGGAACCTCCACTGAAGTTCTATAAGGAATCCGAAACATCCAAATTCCATAAAAAACATTCCCGATGACAATTCCATAAAAAACCTATTCACCAGTCCCATAAGGAACCTATACTCCAGTTCCATTAGAGGAACCTATAGTCCAGTTCCATAAGGAACCCGAAACATGCAAGTTCCATAATCATAATTCACGATGTCACTTCCATAAGGAACCTTACTTCCATAAGGAAGTTGGAATTCCAATTTTATCCTCCATTGTTCCAATTTTCTATATGGAAGTTCCTTATGGAAGTTCCTTATGGAAGTTCCTTCTGGATATTTTAGTCGGGGGCATTTCTTTAAAATGTGCAAACTTCTATTTATAGTTTAAGGTGTATGAGTCAGAATTTAACATAACATAATAGATCATAACATAACAAACATTAAATGCAAACGAGTACATTTACCGTCATTTTCATTTACAATCATTCACATAAATCTATAAAAAAAGAATTTGACCTGTGAAGCCATATAAATGGCAGCTGCTGAAACAGAAATAGGTGATCTTCCAGGCACAATGTCAATATCAACAGCTTTCCTGGCAATGTAAGTCGCAGCCTTCTGCACCATATTTGGTAAACCGAGGTTGGCACAAAATCTGGACATGAAATCAGCTGTGGTGATGAGGTCGACGCTAGTCTCTAGAGCTTTGAGGATCAATTTGAAGCATCTGCCTATTTCCTTCTTGCTGATTTTGCTGATTGCACATATTTCCTTGAAGGTACGTGGGACTCCTTCCTGTCGACAAGCAATGTAAAGACACGCAGAAGCAATCGCGTCGTTCGAACGGCCCTTTAAATTTTTGCCATCGTGCACTTGCTTAAACAAATTGTTTGCTCTGTCCACAATCGTTTTTGGCAAATTAATGCGATCAGCCATCCCATTGATTTCACGAAATGCATTGATCAGCGCTCTATCGGAACTTGAAATCTGTAGAATATAAAATAAGCTTGCGTTAAATGAAAATTAGCGTTACGATATTATACATTGTTCTATTCCAACGGCTAAAATCGATAACATTAACGTAGTTAATCCGTGCTCCCAATGTCATACAGTGTTGGTTGAAAATAACATTTGTTGTAAATAAAGTCTCGTTGCTTAGTAATTTGCAAAAAACGTATGGCACCGATCAAATAACAGAAAAAATGAGTAATAAAGTTACGACTAATACGCATTGCCTATATGACAGTTGAACAACAGATTTGTAGATATTATTAAAAATAACATAGAGAAATGTGTGAGAATCGAATACATTAATTTTGGAAATATGAGGAACAGTTCTGACAAAAGAAAACTGCACGTCACCGAATTATTTGTTAAGAAATCGGAGAAACAAAATTGATTGTCCGTCAGATTCGGGGAAGGCGTCGTGCCACGCAGCCAAGATATGCTTCTGATGTCTGGAACGTATATGAGGCTGTCCTGCAGAACATTTCCCGGACAAATAACATGTCCGAAGGGTGGCACAACAGATTTGCTGTTATGATTGGCAAAGACCACTCAAGCCTCTATACGTTCCTGACTGATTTGCAAAAAGAGCAGGCTGATACCGAAGCCATGTTTCGGGAACTAGATCTAGGGCGGAAAATTAGAAAGGTAGAAAACTTATCGCAAGTGAAAACGGAAGATAGAATTTACAATATTGTGAGGGGCTACGAAGAGAGAAAAGAAGCTGACGAAATTCTTGAATACCTACGGGCAGTGGGGCACAACGTTCAATTTTGAATTGTATATTTTCGTATTATATAAAATTGTTAATAATTTAAGAATTTTCGCATTTCTCAAATTTTTCAAACTTCTAAAAAATCTTAAATTTCTCAAAATTCTTAAAAATTTTCAATTTTTCAATTTTTTTACATTTTTTGGATTTCTCAAAAT
>JABFPB010006406.1:0-12047 GCA_022817645.1 Ceratoteleas bidentatus | reverse complement strand
CCAGCACTTCCGACGGTGAGTCTGGGAAGACCATTCGCGAGGACTGCGGTACCGAGGGGAGGGGTTTTTGGAAGGAAGGGTGATTTGGAGGATGAGAGGGGTTGGAGGGTTCTCGACGAAAAGTATTCCTTGTTGAAGGAAACAGTTTTTATTTTAAAGGTGGAATGAAAGAATGGTATTTGAAATGAACCTTTGGAAGAGAATGCGCTACTGAGTCAGTCGATCTTGTTGGGGATAATATTTTCCTGGGTATGGAGTTGGAATGGAGAGGGAGATTGGAGATTGGGAGGTGAGTGTTAGTTTTAGGGTGAGTGAAGAGTGAATGGACTCGAAGAATGGTTTAGGAGATTTTTAAACTGGGAAATGTGAATGTGGAGTAGGTTTGAAACTGGGTATGTAGAAACTGGGTAGTCAAGGTATATTCCGAAACCGGCTACTCTTCAAAGCCTCTTTCGGAGTGTAATTGGGCTAATTTTGTATACTAAATTTAGAAACTGGGGCCAAAGAAAATTTTCGAAGATGAAAGGGTTCGAATTCTCGTGTCAACCCTTGTGCAAACAATTTGCAAGGTCGATGCTTTGAAGGTTCGAAGTACGGATATTTGAACAATAGTTAGACTAATTTGAACTCCGACATTCCGAATTTCTGAACTTCGTAACTTCAAATCCCGAAGCACAAAAAATGTCAAACATGCGATGCTTCGAATCTCTCTCACAAACTGGTTACCTTCCATCTTCAGTTAAACGTACCCACTTAACCTATATTTCGAAACTGCTTACCCTCCAATTCCAGTTTTGAAGAAATAATTTAAAAATGACTCTACACATTCCCCACGTGTTGCCACTCCTATTTCTATTTTTTCTGAACCAAAGATTTGTAAGAACCTTTCCGACTCTTCGTGCACCTCAAAGGGATTGCCGGCTTTTCATCCTTCCGCCGGAAGCGGGGTCTGAAAGCGTCTGGGTATTGGAACCTAAATGGAATCAGATTTATGCGATACCGGGCTCTTGTGTGAGCTCGACTGCGCCTTCGTGCTCCACTAAACCCCAACATGGATGCTCCAAAGAAGCCCGCACGATTTCGCAGATAGACGTGACGTTTTATTGGCGCAATCGGGGTTCTAGGCCGCCCGTTCCTCAGGGATCGAAATCGCCGAAGACGACGATCCTTCCGAACCGATACAAATAATGCCCGGCAGATCGTTTTTCGATAATCGATTATTGACAAATTGCTCCCGAGTCCGCGATAACTATACCGATCCCGTGGAGAACAGGGCAGATGGCGCGTCCTCCGACAAACTGATCGCGGTACAAAGATGAACGGAAGATAGCCAAAGTGCGCTATTGATTATTGGGTAATGAGCTCGCTGCCAATTACGCGATAGATATCCCGATTAGACACGACTCCGTCGTTGAAAAAAGCGCGGCTGATTGGGACCCGCGAATCGTCCTTTATTGTCAAGGTTCCTTAGCCTATGTGTATTTACAGCGTACAAAAATATATCCGATACAGGTTCTGCTTAGAAACGACGTGGATACAAATGAGAATCTTTGTAAAACATTTCGTTAAAAATAGGCCGAGTTCTGTTTCTGTATATCAGTTTCGGGTTAGGCCCTATGTACAATTTAGTTGCAATTTGTGGTTCTTGTGGATCGGTGAAATCGGTGGCTTCGGGTCAGTCCTTGATGGTTTCGAGCAGGTGGTCCGGGATCACGTATCCCACTGACTTCATTTCCTTGACGACTTGCGGCGCTTTGCTCAGTGAGTCAATCCACCGGTAATACGGCACTTCTTCGCGCACCCCGCCGTACTTCTTCGGCAAATGTGTCGGCGCCACATGGCGGTGCAGACTCTCCATGTCGTGCCCGTGGAAGTATATCTTCGCCTGCATCCGAGAGTCCAAAAGCGGCCTGAACACAGCGAAGATTGCATCAAACACCCAGGATTGGTGGAGGATGTGGATCGCGTAGGTCTTCATGGGAAACGAGGTGACCATTAGCGCAATGACCATACTGGCGATCTGAAATTATGATGGTTGATTAGAGATCGGTAACTACATTGATGTTGAAATATCGATCTGCAAAACCGATTGAATAAAGAAAGTAGATCGGCTGATTGAATTACGTTGACAGCGAAATCGATAGAGAACCGATTTTTGCCGATTTCTTCAAGATTGCTATAAGTTTCGTTGTGTATTGATGGGTAGAATGGCATTGATGAATAGGATAATCAGTATTTCGCGATCTAGAACGATTGTGATTAATTTCAAGAATCAATCTAACCGGCAGTGATCGATCGGTCTGAAATCGCTAACGACAGGGAAACGGCATCGTAACTTTGTCTTTGGGGTTAATTACGCGCCGATCGTGCACCGATTTCTGCCGATTTCAGCGCAACTGCGACTTTCTGCCAATTGATTCGTCGGTGTAGATTAAAAGTGGGCGTTTTTTCATAAACGGCGCCGTTTATGTGTCTAATCACATAAATATCGCGGATTTGCCCGGGGTATGTAATTTGCCGTTTTGTTCTATTTCGACTCGAACTCTCGAGGCTGTAATTTCGCGCTTTTTACTCGTATGCACGCGATTTAACGCCGGCGGTTTTCGCGGGACTAATTGCAAACGAGCCAACGAAAAAAATTGCCACGGCGAAAATTAGTCTCTCTTTAATGAACCAAACCCGGGATTGTTCTGGCTTCCTCGCATTTCATCACACCTTTCCAGTCATTCCTTTAATTACTTCGCCTCATCAAAATCACGATTTCCGCATTGATTTTGCGATTTAGCCAATCTTAGCTCTTAGAAACCAATTCTTGAAAAATGATGGTTGGAGACCATCATATTGTTCCTTACATCAAAATAAAAATTGTATAATCTAATGATTGGTTTTCTGAAAACATTTAAAAACAGTTTATATCTCTTTTTAAATTGCATTTATAATTAAAAAAACTAACTTACACTTGGAGTGATGGTCCACGCATGTGCCATAGTTATGCCTTGCAAGTCAAAAATCACAACTCCACCGAGAACCTGAGCCCGGGGCTCAAGAATTCCGAGCTCGAGGATGATCAGCGTGGCTTTGAAGATTTCCTCGACCGAGTACTTGCGCGGGTCCCAGTTGCCCATCCTGTAAATCATCATCCTGCGACCGCAGTTGGTCCGGTAGACCGGTACGGTCATTACGTCATCGTCGCCGATGTGCCGCATTTCCAGCGGGTTGACATTTTGATGAATCTCCGGGTGTTCCTCCTTGAATGTGAAGTAATTTACAATCTGCAAACGCGTAACGTTGAGTTAGTCGATAAAGTGCATTATGCCATCAGTACGGGCGCGCTCGAAGTCGTACATCGAATTTGACTGGAAACTTCGAAACCTGTAAATAGTCCCAAAATCGTTTCCATTCCCGAAATTCCTTCGACCTTAGTTCACTCGATTTCCGTCAACTTAAATTCGTTAAATCTTCCCTTCGCTAAACTTTCCCTTTCTCATTCACCAAAACAGCTTGATATTTTGGTGGCGAAAAAGCCGAATTTGCAAAAATTCAGACCACCGTTTTCACGGCTTTTCGAGTCAAGCGGCGTCGCGATGAAACATCGCGAATTGCCTGGAAAATGCAATTATTGCATTTTCGTGCTCGACGAGCTGGCCGGGTCGCGGATGAGGAAATAGCGAGGCGCGAAACGCGCGGACACGTGACTCACCAATCGATGCGCCCGGTGCACGTTGAAATTACGCGCTCGGAGGAACCTGATGAGAAAGGCGTCATCCATCCGGTGCGGCATGCACTCGCCTCGCTCTGCAACACAAGTCGTAAAAACCGGGCGTGAGATGCACCCTGGCACACGCCGCGGACGGAAATCGCTGACTGCGCGCTAATTGCGCATTAATGGCATTGCACGGCTTGCGCGCTGACCAGGATTGTAATGTGCCGATCGGATTTCCGACCGCGCGACGTGATAATTAATTAGTCGTGGGTGAAAAGTGATAAAAAGTCAATTTTTGGCCAAACCTGTACAATAAATTATCTATTTTCCCAACCTGTACAAAAAATTAACTTTTACGTGTATATCGGGGTTTTTTCCGCCCTTGGGCGCAAAATGAGCTGGCGGGAAATAAACAACTTTACTCATACATTCCAATATTTTGTAGAAAAGGACTATGTTAAAAAAATGACAATATGCGATAAATATCGTAAAATCTGTGAGAAATGCTTAGAAGTTTTTAACTTCGATCTATTTTTGAAATCATTCACATTCTAGTACTGGAAAAATTCCACTAGTATGTCACATATTAATTAGATTATACAAGTTAAGCAATAATGGGTACAATTGGTACTTGGATGGTCCGAGTAAAACTCGATGTGACAAACTATAATGTAATAAATATAAAGATGAAAACAGGCTGGGTTTTTAATATTTTCTTTGCCTGGTATACTGTATTAAAATCTACGATCCCAGTATATGAAAAATCTGTATTCTGGTATATCAAAACTGAAGAATAAATATGTCTCTTATGGACATCCAGATCCAAACAATTTTTCATGCTGTATGTCAGTTTTTAGCACTCTACATATAGTCCTGTTTCCTTAACTAGACTGAAAAATGTTTGTACCTTTTTATAATGTTTCATATATTTTTTATGCGTGCAGGTACCCAGTATAAAATGTAATGTGCCAAATCACACGTGTGGGCCTTATCAGGAATGTATGTGGTATGCATGATCAAAGAATTCCTTATCAAAATTATACGAAGCCCTTATGAGGTATACCAATGAGGCATTGAGTCGAATGTAACGGTTGGAATCGGTGTGGCCCTTCAGTGTCACGCCACATCAGGACCTCATCAGTAAAACTGATCAAGTCTTAACCAGGTATTTTGATGTGGTTATGATATGGCAATCTGATCATGGTCTTATCAGTTTTTGGTTAGAATGCCACATCATTGGATGAGGCTAACATGATTAGGGCCTCATCAGGTAATGATAAGGCATGCCACATCATAACCTGGTAGTATGTTATTCATATCACATTCACTCATACATATAATGTCCAATAGCTCGGGGACAAGTCAGACTACAAACTGAGCATCGACGGTTCAATTCTCGTCTCATTTATTATATTTTTTCGGTCTAATATGAGTCTGATGAGGATTCCTCATCATGCCCACATCAATTTCAACCGTTACATCTGTAGTCAGGGCCTGATATGGATGCCTGATGAGTTTCTAATCAGATGATGTGGCATCCTGATGAGGCCCTGATCCCAGCACACATTAAAAATCCGGTGTGGATTTGGAGTTCGGTGTGGATTTTCACTCCGTGGGGTGTGTCAGTTAACCACTCAAAATGAAGAACAATATGAGCCAATAATTCTGACTGGTTAATTTTTACACCAGGTGGAGTGAAAATCAACACCGAACTTAAAATCCACACCCGACTTTTTGCAGTGCATAATCACAATTTTTACTAGGGTAAGAAAGAAACATAGTTTACACCACGAACAGAAAAATTCACTTTGCATCCTGGGTACGAAATATACTATCTCTACCAGTGTTTCAAAAATCTATCGGTTTGAAACAGATCTGAGAATATGTATACTGGTTTGAGTGATATAACATGTAATTTGTCAAATTTTAAAACTGATCATAAGCAAAGTGTAATAAAGAAAATGTCATAAAATGTTATATGTATACCGGTTTGAGTGATATAACATGTAATTTGTCAAATTTTAAAACTGATGATAAGCAAGGTGTAATAAAGAAAATATCATAAGAAAGTGTCATAGAAAATTTTGTCCCCACCATTAACTGGTTAAAACTTCGTTTAATTAGTCGCATACAATTTTGATTAATTTATTACTTGTCACTAGTGTAGCAATGCAAAGTTTGATGTTAAATGAGCTTTAACAGCACTAAAACTACGTAACCCAAAAGTGTCTTTCTTGCACTTAATAAAAGCCAGAGTTTATATTATGAAAAACGTGCAACGAATTTAACGATTTTGGATATTTTTTATTCGTTTATTGGAACTGTGCGTTCAAAAATTATATTATAAATATACAACGCTAATGCTTGATAATCGAGTAAGTTTTTTAACTGAATTTCATATTCAATATCCATTATTCGAAAACAAAGGCAGAAGTTGTTTCGGATAACAAATTTCAGTTCCCATTTTTATTGATACAAAGTAACGTGTTTCAATACCAATTTTCCGTGCATTTTCCCGCCGCGCTTTTCGCTGCATTATTCCGATAGCTTTAATTATCTGAACCGCCGTAATTTCGTTGAATATGATCATTATAAGAGTACGAAAAGCTAATCAACCATTGAATGCGTTTTATCAAAAGCAATTCATAATCGAACAACTATCGCCGGCTATATTTTTCTCCACTTTAATTAAAAATCGAAGACATATAGGATCCCCCGCAACACTGCAACCAGTTACACAATGCTGTTTGTACGCGAGCGAAATTGCGGCTCCGTGCTGTGAATAATCACTTTGAAAGTACACAACGAAGATGAAACGCAATTTTAATTTACTTGCGTTTCGAAAACGAACGCGATCTTCGCGCGACAAAAATCCGACCGTCAAAGTAAAACAAACCCTGAAATAGCGCCATTCTTGGAATCTTTTTCATTTCGCCCTATAACAAACAATTGTTCGAAAAACGCGAAAAATGCTCTCGGACCCTCTAATTCCACTCCACCACCGATTCTTTCATTCCCGTTTGGCACTTCAGCTTTTTGATCTCCGAGCCTTCCAGCGGATTGGCTCCGATAAACTTGAGAACGATCTCGCGCTCTGCGAATAATTACACGCCTCGAACGTGCAATTACAAAACGTCAAATCAACGCATCCAGCTCAGCGTACATTGCGCAAAAAACTATTTCCACACATCATCGTGCAACTTCGTCTGACATGTAACCAGCGGTCAAATTCGCCCTCCAGAATCGCGGAAAAAAATCGTGCTTGCATAAACCCGGTCCTCGGTTTAAAAATCTGCACAGCACGCACCCGGCGAACTTTTTCGACGCTCGCCGGCAATTGCCCTGAAATTACTTTAATGCCCGGAATTACCATTCGCGAACATTGTTACACAATTCCATCTCGCGACATGCAATCACGAAATACTGAAGTCGTTCCCTCCAGCAACTATGTGATGCGATTAAGTCGCCGTTGCTTTTTCTTATCCCTTTTTACGTATTTCCTAGCCGCGACTCAGTTTCGACGTCACGCTCCCACGTATTGCCAAACCGTCGTTTGCAATGCAAAGCGTCGCGCGAAACATTCGTTTGCATAATCGTCGCCTTTTTGTCCGGCGTTTACGTCCGAACGTTTTTTCCTCGATTCGAATAAATCGGCGCCGGGCAAACATTTGCCCGCTATGGAAATGGCCGGCCGAAAAGGCGCGCGCCATCTAAATGTATAATCCGCGGGGATATCGGCGTGCAAGTGGCGCGGCGAAGTGACTACGGAACCGGGGCCGAAATCGACGGCGCATTCGGGATTACCGTATATCATTTCGCGGAGCTCGTGGAGAGTCTGACACTTGACCTCCTCGGTCTCGCCGAGCTCCCAGCGCGCGTACTCCATCACTTCGGGCGAGGGTTCTTCGAGGTCCAACGCGAGTTCCTCGTCGTCCAGAAGCTCGTGACTCTTGGGCTCCGGCATCTTGCTGGAGTAATGGTCGAAGCTGTCGCTCAATCGATCCGGACTTTCCACGCATCCAGCGCACTGCAAAAGTTACGAATTGTGGGATTAGAGAGTCAGAAGTCGGGGGTGGGAGCTGGTATGTTGGTGGTTCGAAGAGCTTGTTATTTGGTGTGGTCGGTGGGTGGGTTGGTTGGTTTGGCAAACATTTGCGTTGCTTGTTGATTTCGATAATTCGAGGTATCAAGGGTCGGGACGAGGCAAAGCCCGTCAGGCGAACGCGACACTATTTCATCGCGGAGAACGGACGGCAACTGATGGGTTCTCTCTTATGATGAATTGTGACTATGAGAAGAAGGATGCAAGATGTGAATGTGACAAATTATCTTGTCGAATTAAGAAGAGGGGATGAGGGAAAGTGAAATGAAATGAAAGGGGTGGAAGGGAATGAAAGGAAGAAGAATCAGGTAAAATGACAGGAAATGGAGGAAATGGGTGGAATGGGAAGGAGTGGAAGGAAATCAAAGAGTAAGCAGAAGCAGTAAGGGGGTATGAAAGGGCAGGAGATGGAATGTATGGGAAGAAAAGGTAAAATAGGGATTGCATGGTAAAACAAAGTTTCTTCGAAAAAAACGTTTAGACACTGTTAGTATCTTTTTTTAGCGAAAAACATCTTCGTTTGAGACGTTTTTCAAGTCTGTTCACGAAAAACGTTTTAAAGAAAGACACCTGTTTTTGTAGTGTGTGGGCGAAATAAAAGCGATCAAGGGAATGACAAGTAAAAAGAGGGATTTAGAGGAGGTGCTAGCAAAAGAGGGAATCGGAGGAAACGAGAATGAAATATTTACACTTTTTTAACTACATTTGAAATTCAAACGGTCTAAACTAAAAGCTAATTAAGGCCGAGTTTCAAGCGTGATTACCGACATTACAGATTTTGTAAATTACGACTAAGTTTTTACTTGGATCTCGATTTAACGACCATAGCGCGATTTTCTCTTTTTTTTTACATACCTACCACAGAAAACAAGTGTAATCTATAATTAATTGCAAAAGATTAATGATTCCGCGTTTTCGAGGTGAGAAAAAAACGCGGAATCATTAATTGTCTATTTGTTTGTTTATAATCAGATATATTCTCCCATAAACACAGAATCGCGCCAAGGTCAGATTATTACAAAATATTAAGTAATGAATTTTTTATAAACAAAGTCCCTAACTTCGTTGCAGCAGACTTGAGGCATCACCTTAACCACGCATAGTAAGAATTACTATTTGAGTGGTTGCTGTCATCGTTTCCAACAAATTTCATTGGTAGATACCGATTCTGAAGAAAAACGAACAAATTTTAACTGTTTGGACCGCTATTTTGATCCGTATTGGAGCCATACTGGACCATTTTGAATTTTGAAAATCTGAGCTCGAATTTGTGCTCAGCGAAAGGGGCTCATCTGCCCCTTATCCGACCGTTATCCGACCGTTATTCGGCCCTTATCCGACACTTATCCGACACTTATCCGCCCTTTATCCGACCGTGATCCGACATTTTTTGCACCGTTATCCGATCGTGGTCCGACCATTATCCGATCATTATCCGACCGATATTCGTACCTTATCCAACACTTAGCCGACTCGTATTCGTACCTTATCCGACCTTTTTTCCACCGTTATCCGACCGTTATCCGATCGTTATCAGAACCATACCCATCCCTTATCCGATCCGTATTCGCCCCTTTAGCCGCTCCTTATCCATTCGTTATCCGATCGTTATCCAACCGTTATACGGCCGTTATGTGACCATTGGGTGGTCGTTATCACCGTTATCTGCCAGATATCTAACCATTATCTGACCGTTATTCCATCGTTATCCAACTGTTATCTGACCGTTATTTGACCCTTATATGTTTAAATGTTTAAATATCTCAAAATTTTACATTTAATTTACGATGGTCCCTGTGTAAGTTCGATTTGGTCAGGTTATATTATATACATTGTTCATTTAGGGACTAACTCAGATAAGGAATTGTGTAATCTTTTTCAGCCCGAGCGAAGCCGGGCATTTTAGCTAGTAAATACATATAAATATCTCGTAGGTTCTGTACAAGTTCTGCATATGTTCCATAAAAACACTTAAATTCGCATTCTTTTATCTCGTGCACGTACGACTTCCCTCGTTTCGGTTCGGATTTCCGTCGCGAAATAGGAAGTGCGATGGAAATGGAAATTAGTGTAATATCGATCACAGCATATGGCGAATGGCGCGACTTCTCGTTCGGCGACTTCTTCTGTTTCTTGAGCGACAGCTGCGGGGATGCGCAGAGACAAAAAATCGTTCGAGCCAATGAACACGGCCACATTAGACGCGGCTTGACGGACGAGGACACATACGGTGCACGTGACACGAGGTTGTCGTCGCGGGCTTCACGTGCATTTATTAATTGGGTGAAAGCGACGCGGACCGGAGAAATCGAGTCTGATTGACGGCCTACGAGATCGCGCTCGGGTCAGTTTCAAGCATTTCTGCCTCGTAAATTGATGCCTAACCTCATTTTTTGACGAATTCTGAAAATGTTGATTGAGGGAGGTGTTCTTATTAATATATTGCGAAAGATTTGGGGTAATTACATCATGTAATTTATTGTAAATATGAGGTTATAGAAGATACGTTGAGAGAAGGGGTGGAGAAAGAGTTAGGGTGACTTTTAGATAATTATCCAATTGTGGATAATTCTTAGGTTTTCAAAAATTTATTTCAGTTAATTTTAAAGAGTAAACACTTTTAAATAGGAATTTCTCAAGTAGATTTTTTGTTCTAACTTTTCAGGCCAGGTGATAATTGAGCCCGGTTTCATCGCTCAAACAACATAATCACGTCTGCCCCATAAGTTCCCTTAATTGACCTCTTTTTACCCCTTATTTGCCGCGAAATTTGTTTCACTCGTCGATCGGGATAATGAAACTATTAAATCTCTCCCGCGACTTGTTTTAATTCAATTTGTTGTTTCCGTTCGTTAAATCACATAATATTTTTTCAACCATCCTACACTGCGTATCATACAACGAACAATTGTCGAAAGTTTTTATTTCTAATCGGAAAACGGCTTGACTTTATTCAGCTTCTCAGCGACCCCTGGAGATGGCGCGAGATATCGCGATTTTTCCGTTGGATCGATCAAAACATCGAAAAACACGTTTTGATTGCTGCATTGATGAGTTACCACGTGTGGCGGGCTGCGAAAGGAAGAATACGGGCGGAGATCGAGGGGTAGATAAATATCGTGTTCGTTACGAGATCGTTAGCAAGGCGCGTCTGTACTTCCAGTCTATCTTATTATCTCACGATGGAAGACTGATTGCGAGCGCCGATTTATCAAGAAACCGCGCAAAAAACCTATTGCGTAACTGATTTTTCGTTAAATTTGATTCAACCGAAATCTTCGGCCATTTGTCTTCTTTTTTCCCCGACGTTTCGTGTGAAAACGCGAATAACAAGGAAGATATGCAATTATATTCAATTCACTCTTATACGTAACTACAATTGCAATCGTCATGTAATCAAACTTAAGAAGATGTTCAAACTATTTCCTACAAAAATTTAATCAGATTTTAATTGTTTAAGTCATTAACTGTTAATTTATTGTCTTAGACCCTACACGGAGAGAAAAAGTAAGCGATTATCCCTTGACGATTATTCAATGTTGAGGAGCCAATGCTTCATTCCTTGCCACGCATAGGATGATCAGGTGCGCGGCAAGGAACGAACCGATGCTCGGCAGAAATGAACGAACCGATGCGTTTTAAAGAATGATTTTCAGATGGGGCATGCCCTATGCAATTTATACTAGGCTAGGACCAACATGTGTCCACACTGGTCCTACATGGGTAAAATATTGGCGTGCCCCACTGGGCGAGCTCTCATGGGGCAGACTTAGAGCCTTTGTAGACTGGCCCAACTAGCATTGAGAAAGTATCTCTAAAGTACTTTTCCCCCGATAGAACAAGATGTATATTATAAATATAGTAGATATATGTCAAATTGATGTTCTGAAATCACGGTTCGGTTTAACTTATATATGTTGAGTGTAATGGTCTAGAGGATAAGCGTCCGTCTCATATTCTGTAGGTTGCGGGTTCAACTCCCGTTCCAAGCGCGCAATTTTTTTCATTGGTCGTGCCCCGTTAGGCCCAACTCGTACCCCATATAAATTATCTTGTGCCCCGTGTGGCAAAGCGGTGGCATACAAATGTTGGCTATTTATGGGTAACGCGTTACAGCCCCTCATGGGGGCCCAACAACATTCCCCAGGCAGAAAAATACAATAGGCCCTACTCTGGGCCAATTCAGTAAATCCGGCCGCCGACTTTGGCATAACTCCGGCAAGAAACGCGGGTGGACTGTGG
>JABFPB010006405.1:0-12058 GCA_022817645.1 Ceratoteleas bidentatus | reverse complement strand
GACGACGACGACGACGACGACGACGACGACGACGACGACGACGACGACGACGACGACGACGACGACGACGACGACGAACGAGAGGACGAGGGAGTAGAAGTAGCATGAACAGTGTGGATCTTTCCGAAGGACTGAAAAGATTACCAGTTTCCACGGTCGGCGTGTTCCCGGCCGATCGAATTCCAAAGTATGGACGAAACCTGCGGCCATAATAGCGAACACCGATGACCACACAAAATCCGGACAACACTGGATCACGATCTATGTCGACCGCTCAGGACACGGCGTTTACTTCGACTCCTACGGATTCCCGCCACTCATCGTTCACCACATCGAATGCCTCCAATCAAACTCTACAATCCACACTTGGAACGCTCATCGATTACAAGACAACTCCTCTGACGTGTGTAATATTGCATTTATGTTTTGTATTTTTTGTGTCGCGGTTTTGACATTCATAGAGTTTGTAGCTTCTTTACAGAAGACTATAGTTCCAATGATGGAATTGTACGCGAATACTACAAAACATTATTCAAAACAAAATCACGATCAGCAGGTATGACTCATTCATTATGGAATTCGAAAAATAACGGCGTCGGTGGGTGTTACCAGAAGTGCTGTTGTAGAAAACAAAGTTTCCGTTATCTGTTGTGACTCATCCGCATAGAGAAAACAAAATCGCAAGCACAGTATGACTCGTACGTTATTCGGAGGATAGCAGTGTCAGCGGAAATGTAGGAAACAACGTCTCCGCTTCCCGTTATGACGCATAAGATGGCGCTGTTAGAGCGGTTGGTGGGGTGATTCTGTATAAATTGCGCCGGAACAGCGCTGCTCCATCAGTATACAATCGCAGAGTATTCAAGATGGATCGTCTTTACCTCACAACCTCATACGACTTGACGTCTTCACGCACAATGATAATCAAAGTGGGTCTACGACTGCGAGATGACTTGACGATTGTACCAGTAGTGCATTTACAAAATGCCACAACCGGATCCTACGTGGTGTTACAACTGGAGGACTGGCTCGAGATGGAACACTCGGTGGGCCTGATCCAACGGTTCTTCGAACATCAATATTGGAACGGTGCCTTGCAGTTTCGGCTACCGAACATCAACATCGATCTCAAGACGGCGTACAACCAGAAGTGCGTCTCGTTTTCGAAGACGGCTATCGACGAGGAGGAACAAAAGAAATACCGACAATTGTTTGTTATCAAGGATAAAACCTTTTTCAATCTGTGCAGTGTCAAAACATCCATCGATCATTATTTGCAATATTTATACAAGTGTATACCTATCTGCGATAAATTAATTAAAGGTTTAAGCACCATCCCTCGTCAAGATGGCGCATTCTTCGATTTCAAAACGTTAGAGGATAAGAAAAATGATGTACAGTCAACGATAGACACCAACGAGGTATTTATATACCAACAGATTTTTTACGAAATTTGCTACCCCGACTGTTCATTTATAAACGCTATGTTAACTAGATAAGGTTAGATATAGGATTTTATGTATTAGTTTTAAGAATATTCAGGAATATATATATATATTTGTTGGCAAAACATGTTTTTCTGTTTTCCCCCTCCACTTTACGATTAAGTAAAGATTTGGAAATTTTTAAAAATGCACTCTTTTTGATTTTTAATAACGAACTAATTGAATATTTTTAAATTATATCTCATCCATTATTCAATACCTTATGAAATATTAGCACAGTCATCTAAACATTATTTATGACTGAGTATTTTTTACAAATATTTTGGATGCGCACAATTCCGACGCCGTCATCATCCCGAGACGCAGAACTCCATTCTTTTTCAAGGTCAATGACGTCATCTGGTATCAGGTTACGTCTCAAGGCCAATGACGTCATCCGTTCATAATAATACGACGCAAAATCAAATCGGAGAGCTACTCGCTCTCAAGGTCATCTTTGTTTGGGTGCTCCCAAGCGCACCCGAACTACTAACAGTGCATAGAATGAAAACAATGTCGCTCGAGTATCACTGGAATATGACGCAAATGACAGCCCGATGTTTCGCGGTATTCTCGCATGCACCATCTCGCGCAACTCTGTAACGTAAAACACCAACCGATTCGCATCGCGATATAAACAACGTCCTTCAATAACCATGACGTTTGGACTTTGTTGCGCTGCGCCGAAAACGGCTGCCCGGGTTCGTGCACTGCGTTCACACGAACTTGACTTTCGCCAAATTTGCCAAGTTCTCGACAAAACACCTCAAAATAATTTCGCGCAAATCGCATCAAAGGGGAACGACGCAAGTCGATCAAAATCGTCTGCATGACGAACACGAAACACGTTGGGTGCGAGAACACGGTTCAATGCGCGATGCATTAATGTTGCCAATGGGCGGAGCGAAACATTGCCCGCACGCCGAAAAGGGAACAAAATTCGAACGCGGCACAAAGATCCCCATAACACGCGACGAACGGCGTACACGTTCTGCATTTCAGCGAAAACAAGGTACCCGAGCGCGGCACAATGGAACGTGTCTCGCACAGTTCACCAACACGAGAGATGTTCACACTACCGCGGACTCTAATCGCAAAGGCGTCCGATTTCGCCCATATCCTAACCTGCCACGCGGACATTCGTTTGTTCGCGTAATTTCTCGAACCTCGGATACTGCCATAATTGTCGCGCAACCTGAAATAAGTCGTAAATAGGGGAAAGGGATTACGAGATGCTGCCCGAGCATTCCAATCAGCAACCAACTTGTGAGTCGGCTCAACTATTTTCCGCACATCCTAACTATCGAACATCTACAACTTACATATTTTCGCGTATTGAGGTCGGAATTACCGCATCGAACCCTATACCGAATTTCCTTATTCTCGCGCGCTCTCGCAAGACAGCCATACCGCAATATTTTTGCAACAACAATAAAAGATATCGAACCTAACAACTTTTAACTTTGTAGAACCGCTCGTTTTCAAATACGTTACCGGCCGCTGAGCCCCACTAGCGAAAGCAAACTCGCGGAACCTGGTAGTTCCGCATTTTCCTCGGACACGGGGACGGGAGCTTGGGTCTGGAGCACGCTGGTGGCCTCATAGGCCAAAAAAATTAATAATGGTAGTCCGCCCTCGCGGGGTGGAACTTGGCGTCACGACTCCTCCTCGCAAAAACGGATCTCGCTCACGCCAAGATAATAAGCCGTCCACTCCAAGCTTGCTCCTTTCCCCTGCCAGCGGTGATAGCTTGCACGGGTGGTGGTCAGAGTTACTCCACGCTGACTGGTGCCGCTGATAGTTTTCGCGCCATCTTTCAGATGTTGCCCACGCCCGACGCTCGGGCCCGGGTGCGAGATGAGGTTTCACAGCACTCTTCCCATTCGCCGTACGTCACGAAACTGCGGGAATGGCGAGTCCAGTAACTTGGGACAGCGCCTGGCCAACTCGCGAAGAACAGAGGCTTGAATCTCCGGGAAGGAGAACCGGAACGAAACAACTTTTCCCGGCGTAGAGGCGGGACGATGACGTTGGTCCAGAGGGCTGGTCCAGGTGACGATGGCGCGTAGGTGCAGGTCGAAATCTCGCCGAATGCCGGTGAGCGATCTGGACGAGACTGTGATTACAACAATCCGGCAATGGGCAGCAACAGCAGTCTCCATCGCCACTGTAAAAGGGCTTTACAGTGGCCCCTCCGTTTCTCGTCAGTAAGATGGTGGGACGTCTCGCTGGGGCGGGTTTGCGGAGCAAGCGAGTCGGGTCCGACTGTTCTCTCAGCGCGAGGCGAGAATAGTGATCTGATGAAGTGGCGTGAGGCGCTGGCGAGATGAAACGTCGCAGTGGGATGATGGCGATATCCCACGCTGAAGCCCCATTTTGTCCCTCCATGTCCGGGGTCACGCTCGGAGAACCCATTTTCGCTAAAACGCGTGCAAAGCAAATTACTAACGTGCCAAAAATGAATCTTCACTTTCTTCAATAGTAATATCACAGATATTTCGCTACGTGGAAATTGGACACTCAGTCCCCCGATAGGGCCGGACAAGAATTATCGCCGAGCTATAATACAACATAAAAAAAACAACAAATATTCCGACATAAGGGCGACAGTTTGGCGTTAAATAAAATGGGACGAGGCTTTCACACAACTTGCATATCCCACATCATTTCGCTCCAAATCTCGCGCTCACAATTTCGTATTAATTTCCGCACGCACACAATTTCACTCTCGAAAGGTAAACAAAGTTATTTCCGATCTCGCATAACCCGCTTGAGGAAGAGGTAATACTCAAACCAGCGTCCTACAGCCATCCAAGCTTTTTTTGTGCAAGAAAATATGATTACGCGAAACAGAGGTTGAGACGTCTCGCAATTAAGCAGCGAATATTTCGCGATATTTGGCTGTTTCGGTCCGCGTGCAAGATGTAGTCAACGGTGACGAAATATCACCGTTACAAAATAAAAAAAATATTCCAATTTAAATGTACAATTCGCAATTGCTCACAATGTGTTAGAAAGAGACAGAAACAGTACGGCTTGGGTCAAGTTGTTACTAATGTTGCACTTTACTTTGGTAAACAAATAAACAAAATGAACAAGTGAACTTAATGAGACACGAAAAATCGAATTTATGAAGTTTCCTACAGTTTTGGCCAATTTATTTGAATTTAAAAATACTTTACTGTTTACTTGCTCATTTAACTGCTGTAACACTTAAACGTCTGAATATCGAAGATCAAATGTGTAACTATTATAACAAATTATTTCAATTAGTTTGTTTAATTTTCATTCTTTATTGTATCCAATAAAGAATTTTAATTAATTAATAATTTATCGCGATTTAACTACACGATTTTTCAATAAAATAAATACAAGCACACATATGATTAGGGATGTCACGGATTAACTACCTTAATAGCATTCCAGATACATTACTAGAATTTTTTAATAAAAATTATTCATTAATACTGTAAATGAAATATATTTTAAGTTACCATTTCAAATTGTAAAAGCTTTACCACTTGAAATGGTGACTTTTACCACTTAAGTGATGATTCTTACCACTTACTTTACTCAGTGTAGTCTCCAGAAACTTTTAGAAACATCAGACTTTTTATATTCGGTCACCCATCCAAATATTGATCACAGTCAATGCTGCTTAACTTTTAAGATCTCACCATCCCCGTCTTGTCTGCCGACTTCACTTCGGTGATTCGTATTGAGTCTAATTTAGCACAATTCCTCATATTGTGTCTTAAGCAAAAATGCTTTTATAGCAAAAAATATATATATTTCATGCAATATTGTCGACATTAATGTAAATACCGATATTAAATTCTTACGACTACGTTAAATGAATGTTAAATAAATTACATAACGCATACATTAAATTAATAAAATAAATATTAACGTAAATAAATAAGCAATAATTCCTCCATTGCATGCGGCTTTAATCAATTAGTAGGCAAAACTGCATGGAAACTTCCTGTTAAAAATATATATCCGAAAATGACAAAAATATCCTTAAATTAAGACTTGTTCGCAAAATATGAATCCTCTTTAAATTATGCAAACCCTCGATATGCAGATCATATATAAAATGTATTCACTGAATATATTATAAAATATACATTTTATAACTGGTAATTTGCATTCAAATGATGAAAGACGAGAATTAACTGAATTAAATTCAACTTAAAATAAATGAACAAATTTGTTGCGAGTTAATTTGTTCAGATTTTCGAGTTGGAACAAGGTAAGAACTAAAATGACGGCAAAATGTACGCCATTTCAATTTCAGGGACGAAACATTAGAAGCCTTGGGAGACGCAAATACAGTAGCCCCAGCTACACGAACTGCCGACTTACACAGCCAAGAACACAGGAATTGCTACCTTTACGTATTTGATTATCAAACAAAATCAGGAGATTATCCCCAGGTACGACGCACGACATCTTCGTCAATTATTCCCTCAGAGCTTAAACGCTCGCAAGATGTACGGTTATTCGTTAACAGAAAAACGACGTTGTGCTTCACGTAAATTGGAAGTGCAGATTAGTTCAAATTTTCATAAAGCACGTTAATAATGAATAACAAGGATTGTTCTCCAAAAAATGGTAGTTCGCATAGTTTAAAAATTAAAAAATATACAAATATTAAATTCATACAAACTGTTTTCAATTGTTATATTGTTCTCATAAAACAAATTCGTTTTTATTAATCTGAAAATTTGTTTTCTATCAGAAAAAGATTACATCAGAAGTAATTCCGTAACAGGTCATTAATGTTGAAACAAATCGTATTAAAACCAGTTATAAAACTCAAGTTTTTAATCTGAAAGCGTTGAATTTATTTTGAAATACATAACGAACGTGCCGCGCGTATTCCTCTTAGCGTACTTAAAAATGGTGATACAAAGCAAAGTTCATTACTTTTGCCCGCGAAACAAACATTTTTGACGCGTTGCCCGGATAAATAACAGCGTTTTTTGCTCTTCTTTTTCAGAGATTAGGATGTATCCACGGCGAAGAATTGCCATATTTTTTCGGCGCGCCGCTCGTGGGGGGCTTTTCCCATTGGCCGAAAAATTACACAAAAGCAGAAATTGCTTTGTCTGAGAGTGTAATGCTGTATTTAACGAATTTCGCTCGCACCGGGTAAGCAATAAACCGTATTACTCCGAAGAAACGTTTTGTTTCTTGTACGCGCGGAAACAATTTTCCGTCGGGGAAAATTAACGTTGATGGCGGCGCGCGTAATCACAACTCGATTGTCGTCTCGTTTTTTCAATGAATAATTTTTTCTTCGCCGCCGTGATGTTACAGAAACCCGAATGAGGGCACCCCCGATCCGGGTTCGCAGAATTCCAGGCCAGAACGAACAAAGCTGAAAAATATTGAGTGGATTGCATACGAATCGTCGCACAAAAAATACCTCAACATCGGTCAGTTGACATTTCTTAAGGGCGTTCAAACACAAAGTTAAAATAAAGTTGAAGTTTAGAAAAAAAAATTATATAAAAGTAAATGTTGATTACTTTGATTAGCCACAATTTAAATGATTTTCACCGTCTAAGTGAATGAAAGATGAGAAGTATTTACCATATAGTATTGAAGATATTTGATTCATAAATAATGAAAAAATACTAAAAATATAACGAAATATGATTATGACACAAAATAAAACAATATAAAGAAATCTGACATAAACAAAGCTTAAAATTACATTAATTATTACTTTCCAAGTTTACACAGAAAAAAAAACAAAAATAAATACATTACAATTAAATAATGAAAATAAGTTATTCAATCTACATAGTGAACCATATTGTAGGCAAACGTTTCTTTTTGCAATTTTAATCGCATATTTAGTGATCATTAAATGCTGTAACGTATATAACAGATAGGAACAAACTTTATAATGAAATACCTTGCCATTACAAATCAGTGGAGGATTAAATGTTGTTGGCTTTCACATTACAAACTTTTGCCGTCTTTTTGCCGCATTATGATAATTTTACCAAATTCATGTAATAATTTCAAAATGTAATATTATAATCCTGGGAATTATTCATAACTGAAAATATTTTTTATCGTAAAGAAAGCTGAATTAAACAACGATGCTGAAAATAAACTTTACAGAGAAAAATTGTTGAGATTAAGTTTTAGAAAGCATCTTAATTGTCGATGCCAAAAGATGATACTAGAGAGACATCTTATTTGTTTTAAGAATAATGGAACATAACAAGCAATTGTCCATTAAGATATTAAAAAATGAACGTTTAAAACGGAACCACAGTTTTGTAGCTCAAAATTATTTAAAAATGTATTAAATACGCGACGATACAGTTGGAATGTCTATCGTTTTTAAAGATATATTGGCCCCCATTATATTGAGGGCCAATATAATATATGATAAATATGCTCTTAAAGCGATCCGAATGTCGGAGCCAGAATAGTCCTGTCACAAATCCTCGATCGGTGCGCTGAATCCTCGTGCTACGAGATTTTCATAAACGAAATTCAATCGATACAATCGAAATTACAACGTTCGCTGAATTTTGTTTACCAGAAAAAGTAGATTCGCAACACTAAACATTGAAAAAAAAATATTGTTACGTTTGAATATTGTGAAAATAATATCCCAAGGTATTAATGAACAAGTTATAACAATAATTACACCAATATTTCCAAATAAAACTCTAATTTATCATATATTATATTGTGTACCCCTTTCTCCCCACATCTCACAAGTGAGAGTCCTTAAAAATATTACTTTCGCAAGATTTTAAATGTCGTTGTCAATAACGATACTGACAACGACAAAAATACCACGACAAAATATTATTTAATCTAAAAGTACTTTAATCTGAAGGCTTTTGAAGTAATAGAATACTTTTTGTGGGAATTTCTAGATTCCAAATCGAAGCTCAAAAATCACTACAGAGCCCACAGACTGTCTTTTTGGTTGAACCTGGTTCCGGATCTACATAAACCAGGAACAGACGACGTTCCGCGGTCACATCACCTTCTGGATGCAGAACAGGTAAAGTACATTTGATTTAGCGAAGAAAACGACAAAACGGAAACGAAGGAACTGTTTATGCACTGCGAAACGGAGAAGAAGTTTTTTTTAATTTCGATTATCTCGCCGATAAAAACTGCTACGTCTCGCATTGCGACAGCCGAGACAGACAAATTCGTACCAAAACATTCTACAATGTTAACCGAGGCAATCTTAAATGGCATTAATATTTCAATATAATAGGCTAAATAGTTCCTGAACTTCGCGAGTTGACGGTTACGTATACGGAAAATAAATGGGGAGTTCCATCATTCCACGCGAGCATTTCCTGCAATCATGCCATTTCGAGAAGGAATATTTATTGAACACGAAGTTCGCTTTTTGTTTCAAAATTTCACGATTCCTCGACCGAAATGCGTTACGCTAAAATTAAGTATCTTTCTCCGGATTCAATCAGTATTATGTTTATTCAGGAGGTTTCTTTCGAAAACGTTTTTTCCGTTGGATAATGTCAACTCTTTGAAGTTTTTAATCGTATAGGAAATTATTCTTTTTGAAATAAAAGAATTTTTGTTTTGCGAAAATTAATCTTCTCGGGTTAAAAATATTCCTTTTGTACAAGAAGGGTGTATTCGAAAGAATATAGCGCAGCATGTTTTTTTATTATTACTTCGTTGAGGGGCGATTACTTCTAAAATATTTGGTCGGAAGTGGCAGCGGTACACGTTGAGAAAAAAGTCCATATAGCCAACAGAATACTCGATGTTAAATGTTACTATGTTAAGGCAACATTATTTTGATGTTGGATCAACAGCTCTCTTGTATTAAAACGAAATGTATATTCTCAAACATAGGCACCTAGGTAACAGAAATGCGCGAATTTCAAAGATTATTAAATTTAATTAAATGATTATTTATCTACATTAAAAATAATTAATGAAAGTTGCAATCGGAATTACGTAAAATAAATATGTAAACACATAAAATAAACGCTGTATGTACTTTATCTGTTTGTACATTGAAGTGACAGCTTTTTAGACTATAGAACATTTGGTTTTTTTCACCGATTTGTTAAAAAATATTTGACAAAGTTCAAATATAAAATCTCCTATTTGAAATACAACAATTATTGAACAATTAACTATTTATAATATCGAGGAATTTATTTTTAAAGAAAGGTGCCAGAGAAAGTGCCCGCGATAAAAGTTCCTGACAATACTGTAGAAAAAAAACAGTACGGAATTTCCCGGAAATGTGAAACATACATTTCCTGGAAAGATACGGTAATTTCCTGCAAAGATTAAAACAAGTAGTACTGGCGACATGAAATTTCCGTTGTCACCCTTGTATAAATTAAACGAAAATGTCTGAAAAAGTCTGAAAAATGTCTGAAAAAAGTCTGAAAGGTCCCAATTTTGACACGTTTCAGACCTATTCAGATTTGTGCCGACCCGTGATAAGTAACGTCTGAAAATGTCTGAAAATATCTGAAAACGTACGAAAACGCCTGATCTGCAGTATTCGGACGGCAAACCTTTCGGGTATTTTCGCACTTGTTCGGACCATTTCAGACTATTTCAGAGAATTTCAGACTTATATTGCGAGTCCATAATTATCTGAAAAACTCTCTGAAAAAGTCTGATATCCTCTGAAAAGATATGGAAATCTCAGATAAAGTCTGACACCCCCGTAAAAAATCATCATAACTGGGACTCGAACCCCCGACGAATGACGCAGAAGTCTGGAGGTATAACTACTCGGCCAAAGTCCTAATACTTACAAGACTCGTTCATAAGTTCTATTTAAATTCGTAATTTAAAAGTCTGAAAATGTTTATCTGAGAATTTCATAAGTTTTCCGAGAATATCAGACTTTTTCAGAGAGTTTTTCAGAGAATTATAAACTCGTAATTTAAGTCTGAAACTCTCTGAAAAATTCTGAAATGGTCCGTTCAAGTGCGCAAATTCCCGAAAAGTTTGCCGTCCGAATATTGCGGGTCAGGCGTTTTCAGATGTTTCCAGACATTTTCAGGCATTTTCAGACTGTACTTATCACTGGTCGGCACATATCTGAAAAAGTCTGAATAGGTCTGAAACGGTGTCGAAATTGGGACCTTTCAGACTTTTTTTCAGACTTTTCTTTCAGACTTTTTCAGATATTTTTCAATCTTTTTCAGACATTTTTCAATCTTTTTCAGACTTTTTCAATCTTTTTCAATCTTTTTCAGACTTTTTCAGATATTTTCAGACTTTTTATTTCTACAAGGGCAGTCAGGAAATATCCGTCAAAATCTGTCTGGAAACGGCCAATAGAAATTTTCGCCGAGAGCAAGGAAATTTCCGGCTTTTCCACGGAAAGTTCCTGCCGCCCTACTACTTTATAAATCTTCCCAAGAAATTTCCGTATTTTCCCAGGAAATTAATGTTTCACATTTCCGGGCAATTCCGTAGAGTTTTTTCTTCTACGGAATTGCCAGGAACGCGGGTGACTGTATGAGAACTTCAGTGGTTGTTTCTTACTGAAAATTCCTGTCAATTGCATAAAATAATAGTCTGAATTACAAAAGCAATTTTATTTTATATTAAACGAGGTGTAATGAATCATTCTTTCAATTTTAAGTACTGTACATACTTACAATGGGAAAAATAAAAATCTTATTAATTGTTGGCACCAACGCTATTTCAGGGTGTCGAGACAGTATTTAAAAGTTATCATATCATCTTTACATATTTCTCTAACCTATTCATAACTATGTCAAACGTTTAACTTCAACAATAAGAGAATTTTGAATGAAGCTCTAAATTTCACAGAGTGTATCCAATAATTTAACTGTTTGTCTATTCAGTCGCCAGTTTGACTGCTATAACACCCTTAACTCAACATGAACCCACCGTGAGCTTAATGCGAATCCCTGATGAAACAACATACTGGAAATCAGTAGGTCTACATAGAAAACAGGAGAAATCCACTCAGAAATTATAACGTACTTAATTTTGACAGTTTTGGAAAAAAAGGGTTTTCCGAAAAAAAGAACCAACAAAGACTATTGTTGGTTTCTAACAGATCTTTTCAACAGGGATTTCAATATTGTCTGGGTGCGGTCATCCCGACAAACATCGGATTACTAACATAATTTTTGGACGCATCGGACTACTTTTTTTCGGACCGAACAAAAATTGGACAGTTCACAAATAGACCTTCAAAATTAGACTTGTTAAAATTGAACCGTTCACTTCTGAACCGATTTACAACTGGACCGTTCACAAATGGACATCCAAAATTGGACTCGTTAAAACTGGACCGTCCAATTCTGGACCGATACACGATTGGACCGTTCACAATTGGACATTCAAAATTTGACTCGTTAAAACTTGGCCATTCACTACTGGACCGATTCACAATTGGACATTAAAAATTGTACTCTTTAAAACTAGACTGTTCACTTCTGGACCGATCTACAATTGGACTCCCCCATAGAACAAGATGTATATTATACATATATTAGATGGACATTCATACATAAAATAGATATATACATATAATATACGTA
>JABFPB010006404.1:0-12066 GCA_022817645.1 Ceratoteleas bidentatus | reverse complement strand
ACGGATTCTCCGTCGCGCTCGGCATTGGGGCCACTATTTGGCGGGCGCGGACCGTGACGAAGCTCACTTCGTCACAATATATTCTTCCAAGCTCGAGTACTTCTGATATAAGTATACATAAGTTATAAACATACATAACAAGTTGATTAATATTTGGTTTAAATCAAATTAATCCGATTTGTTATATTTTTTAATCCTAATTTTATTGATTAAATAAATAGCGTTGAAATCGTATATTTCAACGCACCTTCATATTTCCGGTACCAATTCCGGTTCCATATATAAAAAAAATAAGGATTCCGTTTCCGGTTTCGGTTCCATGATAAATGAATTAGGGGTTCCGGTTCTGGTTCCGGTACTGGAAAAAATTCCGTTTCCGGTTCGGGTTCCGGTTCGAATTCCGGTTCGGTTCGGGTCCTGGATTATCAGTTTCATAAATTATAGTTTTATTGACCTCAGTCAGTTTGCGCTTAAAATAATGCTGACATTCGAAACTTGCTAGTAAATATGATTCTTAAACCAAAATTATAGGAACTTGACTAATTCTCGACTAAAAAATCAATTGAAACTACTTATACTTTTCAGACCTCGATGAATCTTTGTAAACTACTTCTTTACGTTCCAAAAAGTATTGCAAAGTGATTCCCGAGTTATTTCGAGTCGAAGAACTTGCCAAAGTACGGCGCTATACTGGATTCTTGAAAAAAACAATCAATTTAAAATACTTATACTTATCAGACCTCGCTGAATCTTTGTAAAGTACTTCATTCAAAAAAGTAATGAAAAGTGATTTCAGAGTTATTTCGAGTCGGGGAACTTGCCAAAGTACGGCGCTCTAAGAGCGCTATACTGGATTCTTGAATAAAACAATCAATTTAAAATACTTATACTTATCAGATCTCGCTGAATCTTTGTTAAGTACTTCATTACATTCGAAAAAGTAATGAAACACTATTCCCGAGTTTGGGCAGCTTGAGTGGCGAGAAGGAAGTCTGCTTCGGTATAAAACTATTGAACGATGCCGAAATCATCTCTCGATCAGCCAGGTTTTCCGATTGCGCTTCGTCGTTTGGATTTGTCGGAAACAGGGATCGCGTTCCCAATTTTATTTCAGACTCCTTTTCATTATCAGTATCATTTTGTTTATAATGTGCGGAATCGGTAAATGATAAAAGAAAATGTAAATCGAGTATTGAGAGACAGATTTGTACTTAAGACACCGGTTTTAGTTTAAATCAATTTTAAAAAGACAAATTTGTAAGGCAAGTCGAATTTTGAAAGACAGATTTGCATGTTTGGAGTAATTGTGTGTAATTTTGGAAAATTTGCCTTAGTCTTAATAGTGTAGGTTTGTTATGGGTTCCGCTATCCAAAATTTTTTTTTACCGACAGTATGAATTTAGTTTTGTTTGAATAGAAAATTCAACTTCATTCGGAGACTTATATTTTGTCGCTGGGAGAGCACTGAGATTAAAATTTTGTAAATTTTCGCGTTTTCACAGTTATTTGACCAAATTTATATAAGAGTAAAATTATTGAAATTGTGATTTTGGAATTTTAAATTAAATGGTTTTGTATTTATTTTGACTTGTTTTGTTTGAGACAATAAAATTCCGATTTAAATGGATATTCGCTTAAATCTGTTCTGTTATGTTCTATTATCGCAGTCAAAAATCAAATTTCCGCTTCATTTCTAAATTTAAATTTTGAGTTGTTTAGTCTCCTTTGAGTGAGATTTTGGATTGAAGAAATTTTGAAGAACATAAAGTGGACGTAGGAGTAAATTTAGTTTCCAACTGGAGATCCTGACTTTTGATATTAGTGAAATTCTCGTTTGAAAGGCTTATAAATGGCGAAGAGATGTTACAATCGTTCAGTACAACACGTAACATTGCAAAATAAACGAATCGCTTAGCAAGCATATTTAGTGAATTGTTTCATTCTTTCACACGCAATTTATAAAGAAACCTCCACAAGCGGTCGCATTGAAAGTCCCAGATCCTTTAACAGCATTTTCTCTAATCCATCGCGATTTTTCAAAACGATTTTTCGATAATTGCGGCGGAATAAAGAGTGCACTTAATTTACAGCAGAACAGATGATTTAATTTGGCGGTCCGGGTTCACTTAAACGTCTTTTGCAAATAAAAATATAAACAAACAATGGCTGCGAGATATTGCGCTGCGAAAAAAATTGCTGTACCAACCATAAGCAACATATTGGCAGCAGGCGGATTCACGTGGGTGCGAAAGTAATTATGAAACAGGACAATTTTCCGCTGCACCTTCTTGCTGGACGTCACGAGAGCGCTCGTTGGTATTTTGTCGCCGTACAGCCGGGGCACTGCAACAAACAAACGGAGGACATCTGAAATCCTTGGATCATTTTTCCACCAATTGAATTAATTAGCGACACTGTTTACTTGGTTTTGCACGTCCCCCCTCCATCAGGACTAGCGCCGGCAAAGCCATGGTGATGCCAAAGTAAATCCAAAACCACCTGACGATCATTATGCGGCGTTCTGCAACACAAAGCGTTCCCGCGCTCTTTTATATTTCATCGTCATTGGGTTATTTATTCGCATTCATCAACGTCAGACCCATCCATTTAACTCGGGAAAGAAAAAAAAATGACGAAACGAAGGAACGCGAAGCGTTGTTTATCTCGAGTCTTGACTTACCGAAAAACGTTTAAATGCTGCTAAGAAGAAGTAGAATTTTTTAATTATACGGTTTTATGATAAAAGGATCATGACGTTTTTTCCGAGGATTGCTCTGCACCGCTAAAAATCGAAGTGCGACAAATTTCGTGAAAAATTGTAAATCGAAAGGGAGATTTTTGACGTGTAAGCTATGAAAGGTGAACATATTAAAAGTTTTGTTTGGCATTTCAGCGTTTAAATAGTATTTTCACGCCTCTGCGCCGAAAACATACACTTTTAATCCTTGCGGACGCGCCGAAAGTTGACGTTTCTAAACAGATCCTTGTTGAAAAAAACCGTCAGACAGTCTGTGACAAACCTCTGACAAACTCTGATAACCTCTTTCAAAGTTCTGACAATCTTCGACAGTCTCAATTCATGGAGGTTATGAGACATTGTCAGACTTCAAGGCGAATTTATTGTTTTATTTTGCGCGCGATGACGTGTAAGTTTCGCGACTAGACGCGCAATTCCGTTGAACTCGGACGTGCGATTCGTCGTAGGCTTTTGTTTTTTAATTACGCGGCTAGACGCGTCGCTTCTGCGACTGGACGCGTCGCTCGCCAGCTGAACGCGCGACCACGCTTTTTTATCGCAATTCGCGAGGCCGAAAACGTCTAGGTAAAAATTAACATATATGGGCCATATATGAAGCGAAGCGTCTAGCCGCTTGAAAAAACGGAATGAAACAACAATTGCACGTCCGAGTTGAAGTGAATTGCGCGTCTAGTCGCGAAACTTACGCGTCATCGCGCGCAAAATAAAACAATAAATTCACCTTCAGGCAAATCAAAGGTCGTCAGAGATCGTCAGAGGTTGTCAGAAATGGCAGCTGCACCTCGTACGGATACAAATTTCGGACATTGTCAGATGTTCTTAGAGGTTGTCAGACATTTTCAAAAGATGTCGGAGATTACTGCCCCATCTGTGAGCGACCAAATGTCAGAAATTCTCAAAAATTGTCAGAGATTATCAGAGAATGTCAGAGCATGTCAGATATTGTCAGATCCTTTTAGAGTTTGTCACAGAGTTTGTCAGACATTTTCAGAGGATGCCGGAGATTACCGTCTCCTCCGTGTGGGAATTAATGTCAGGCAATAGCGGAAATTCTCAGAGTTTGTCAGGTAATGTCAAACCCTTTTAGAGTTTCTCAGAGAATATCAGACATTTTCAGATGATATTACTGCCCCATCCGTGAGGAACTAAACGACTGACAATCAACCTCTGATATTTCTAATGATCTCAGACTTGCCTGAAACCTGACAATGTCTGATAATCTCCATGAATTGAGACTGTCGGAGATTGTTAGAACTATGTCAGAAGTCGTCAGAGATTTTACAGAGTATGTCAGCCCTCGCAATTGTCAACCCTCCGATCTCGGTTTGAAAGTTGACTTTTTCGGGGCACACGGCCTGAAAAATATCGTGTGCGGCATGGGCCGAAAGTTGAAGATCCGCGACCACTGTTTTTCAACCCTCGCTTCGGGCTAAAAATCCACTCGCCGAGGATAATTAACTTCCGGTCCTTGTTACATAATATACTACCCTCGCATAATAGTACACTGTCTACCAAGGACGGAAAACAAATCATTTGTTCCCGTGGTATACACGGTGCTTTCGGTATCAAGTGCAAGCAAAATACTCAATTTTCGATAGATGAACAGGGCGGAAAGTTGTTTATTACTCCCCGAGGTGCAAACGATATTTTTCGTTACAAATGCAATTAAAGCTCGAGTTTTACTCCATGGAATTATGGGAGAAAAACTGTTACTTATTCCCATGGAGTAAAATTCAGTTTTGCTCCTTAAATACAAGGAGTAAAGCTAGACTTAATGTGCAAATGTTTTTAATACATACACCCTAAAAAAGTATCTCCCCAAAAATACTTTATGCGCCTCGGGCAATAAAATGCCACTTTATTCCCTCTGACGGTTTCGAAAAGTAGCATTTTTTATTCCCGCGGGGCGTTAAATATTGTGCGCACCTCAGAAGGGAAGAGAAAAGTTGTTTCGCTTGCGATTACAAACTTCGCCTTTGGCTCTGCTTGTCAAATACGCAAGGGAAACAAACTTCCCTCTTCCATCTCCCATGGTGCACAATACACTATTTCAAAATCAATCAAATTTTGAAATAGTGTATTGTGCACCATGGGAGATTTTAAATGTGCATCAATATTTAAAAATCAATTGGTAGCAATACGATACGGACTTTTATCTTCTTTAAAACTTTTATATATTTTTTTCTTCATAAAATAGTTCTATAAAATATTCGAAAAAAGATAAACGTACGGATCGTAATTCCACAAAAGGTCTTTAAATCTGTGGATTCCGGGAATAACCACCGGGAAAACACTTTGGGTGTCTTCGACATAAACGAGTTTAAATTCTGAAAAAATTAATATTATTACTAATTCTATATAAACTTGAGGAGTCAATAAAAATAATTATGTCAGAACAAGTAAAAACAAGTTTTTTTCATGCTTATTCTTGAAGTTAAGTTACCTGGTTATTTCTGTATTTGCATTGACTTATCTGTTTTTTTTTCACTGTTCTGTGTTCATAATATTAAATAAATAAAACATTACCTGACACATTTTGAGCATCTGTGAGTGACATCGGTTATAAGACGAATGGATCTAATTCAGCAATACCAGTCATTTATTTTGATATGTATCAGAACAGCTACATATCAGCAGAACCGTCACAAATAGTCTTACCAAGCATACTGGGGTGCGTTACATGTATATGATTTATTTATAATCCGAATTATTTTTAACTTAATCGATTTTATCAAGGGTTGCGAATGCGACTCGACGGGGCAAAGCCCTAAGGGTCGTCTTCGTGACACTCTACAGCAGAACTAAAGAAAATGTCAGAATTAAAGAAATTGTTGCTTTCACTCTCCCTCTTGGCCTTTGTCAATTCGTAAAACAAAGGTAGACAATCTTTGTTTCGCGATCCGGCGAAAATCTGCCTACTACCGCGCCACCTTGCGGACGGTTGAGGAAGAGGACGGTTTCGGAAGAACACACTTTGGCGCGTGTACCAGTGACAAAGACGCATTGTTTTTTACTGCATATTTCCGAACGACAATAGTAACCGAAATACGTTCGATTTGAAATACTAGTAAAAATGTAATGTTAGCTCTTTGGGGGTTTTCGGCGGTCTTTGGGGGTCTTTGGCGGTTTTTGGTGGTCATTGGGGGTTTTTGGCGCACTTTGTGGATTTTTGTGGTCTTTGGACATTTTTGGCGGTCTTTGGGGTTTATAGGCGATTTCGGAATTTTTGGCGGTCTGTGAGGGTTTTTGGTGGTCTTTGGGGAGTTTTTGGCGGACTTTCGGGGTTTTTGAAAGCCTTTGGGGGTTATTAGAGGTCTTTCGAGTCTGTGGAGAATTTTAGCGCACTTTGTGAGTTTTTGGCGTCATTGGGAATTTTAAGCGGTCTTTCCGAGGTTTTTGGCGGTCTTTGGGGGTTTTTTGACGTCTTTGGGAATTTTTGGCGTCTTTGGGAATTTTTGGCGATCTTTTGGCAGTTTCTGCGGATTTTTCGACTGTATTTGGTAACCATGCTAACAGCGCTAACAAAATAACGAAAGGCACATTGCCCGTCCTGCAGAAACTGCGGAATGAAATCGACTGCTTGGAAGATCCAGTAAAACTAAAATACAATTTCAGTTCTTATCGCATGTTTTTTTCGCAGTGTAGGCAATTAAATGCTATTCGAAATTATATAGATAAAGAAAAACTCCCATAATTGTTGATTTTGACGGTACTGGTGGATGTGTTAGAAAACCTAACGAAATCGACTGCAAAAGGATCATGTACTATGTATTAGTTATAAGACTTAATAATCTATTTTACCGGTATCTGATAACCTAAGAGCATATCAAAACTTTATATTGGTTCTTATCTTCGATTTTACAAAGATTTTATCGTAGAAAACGAAAGGTGGCCGTTTTTCAGTTATCTGTGTTGATTGGAATTTGGCGTTAATCAATGGGATTTTAGAAGAATGACGTGAATATTGTGCAGTATTTGAGTCATATGTTTCACTGATCTTGCTGAGTCGAAACATGCATAATGTAGATGATATACCAATGACTACTTAATATATTTGTATATTTATACATAACAAAAATCTAAATTCACAAAGTTAGAGATACAAATTATATTATACAGTTTCATAAATACAGTTTCATAAATTTTACAAAAACCTATTCAAACTTTGAAATTCTACCAATAATTAGTCGTATGCTCTTAAACTACACTCACAAAATATATTAAATCAATGAAGAGGCACTTTCGATTTCACGTTACAAACACCCTTGAATACGTTACAAAATACGTTACAAAACTAACAGAATACGTTACAAAACTACATATAAAAATATATAACATAAATTAAGAGGTTTTTTAAATTACCTTACAAAGGTAAACAACAGACAAGATAAAGCTTAAGACTCCCACTTTTCTATTGACAGTCCACAGTTAAGAAACTCTACCAACGATTAGTTGTGGTTTATATTAAAAAAAACCTCTAAATCAGAAAACTATACATCCAAAATATGTGAAATCAGTGAAGAGGCAATTTCATTTTTAACTAATATAAATACCCTCTGATTACAAATCTACACTTACAAAATATATTAAATCAATTAAGAAGCAATTTTATTTTCACGTTACAAATAACCTTGTATATTACAACCTTAAATCACAAAACTACGAATACAAAATATGTGTGGGATTTGTGTCTAGGGTAGAGCACAAGAAAACACCTCCCGGGCTGCTATTTGTCTACTTTATTCACGTTCAAAAGTAAGATTCGCACACAGCGGACTCGTTCACTCGAACCGGCACACCATGGGGTCAAAACATACGTCCACAACAAACAATGGATACGAACTGAACTTTCCAAAAACGCGCCCAAAAGCACGACGTTCAACCGTGCCGCTCCGTCAAATCCAAAATGCGCATGCCCGAATATTCAGGGCCGACTCAACTCCCAAAAACAACCCAACCCACACTCGGCCATCCTGAATCAATCTCCTCGGAGATTAACTTCATCTTCTTCTTCAGCCGACACGTCACTGAAGTCATACTGAAAGTCCTCTTCGTCTTGTATCCATCTCTTCATAGAGTCTGCCGCTGTCCACGTCGTCTTTGGTCCAGCAGCATCTCCAACCTTGCTGACTCGATACCGGTCGTTCCCGACGCTCTCGACGACTTCATACGGACCCAAGAATGAAGAACTGGCCCCAGCACTGAGCCCTGAGGTACTCCGCTGGTTGCGTGCCTATTACCAGAGAGAACTTTGCCAATGCGTGTTTGAAAAGTCCTATCTGACATATATGCCTCGATCCAGGCGAGAAGTTTAACTCGAATCCCGAGATGGTACAACTTGTGTATAAGCCTTCTGAACGGGACCCTGTCGAAAGCTTTGGAGAAATCGAGGTAGAAGACATCAATGGGTTTCCCGTTGTCGAGGGATTTCGTCCAGTAATCGAGGCACGTCAAAAGGTTTGAGTTTATGGATCGCCCAGGAACAAAGCCATGCTGTGTTTCCGGGATGATGTGATTTCGAGTGGTAAAGTTGATGATTTCGTCGGCGATGAGTTTGTCCAGAACCATACAGGGAACGCTAGTCATGCTGATAGGACGATAGTTGGATGTAATATCCCTGTTACCTTTTTTGTTTATTGGAGTAACAATAGCGTGCTTTCAATCTCTGGGTAATTCAGCGGTGTCTAGCGTTTCCCTATAGAGCTTCTGTAGGGAGAAGCTCTTTTATTTACTTTTTATTTACTTTAATTTTTCAAATTTGTTTTCACTTAATTTCATTTTATTAAATTTAATTCATTTTATTTCATTTTGTTTCACTTTATTCCACTTTATTTCATTTGGATTCATTTTATTTTCTTTTGTTGCATTTTATTTCATTCACAATCACAAAGAAATTTGTTTTTTACACACCGTTTTTATCAGTTTCTTTTACCTAGTGAACCAAAAATGGGATTGACTCAAAATTTGTCAAACATTGAACAACAAATAACTAATTTTTATAGAAACGATTTTTTATAGAACTGGCCATTAATTATCAATTAATGGCCAGTTCTGGGCAATCTAGTTCACCCCAAAGGCTTCTAAGTTCGTATTCTATTCTGCGGGTCCCAATAGCTCATTTGACATGTTTGAATTTCGCGTGAAAAGTCGGGACGGGATCACAATTCCAAATGGCTCATAATTCCAAATGGTAATATGGCGGACGTTCCAAATTCGATGACATGCAATGTGAATAAAACTTTAAGTTGAAAGCTGACGCATGACATGTCGATTACGTAGTAGGTGAAATTGCGTTCACGCAAACGTTTTTGCGTGAATGCGCATTATGGAGGATTCACAATAGATCCGTTTTTACGCAAGCGCGAGCGTGTCCCAATGTAAAACAAATGGGAACGCGCGCGCGCTTGCGTGAAAACGGATCTATTGTTAATCCTCTCTTACGTCGTCGTACGCCTGTTGCGTTTACACTGAGAGAAAAGTTGTGTTGTGCCAGCGCGATTTTCTGTTGGTACAACATTAGTATCGCATTGAAATTTGCCAGCAAATGTATTGCATTAATACAACACAACATGTTGTGTCAAGTACAGCATAACCTGCAAATAATCGTAACAAAACACTTGTGTTGATTCAACAAGATGTCGGTTATTACACGTTCAGTTTTGTTCAATCAACAAAATACTTTTGTTAGAATAAAAGAGGCTTGTGTTGTGCATACACGGAAAGAAAAATCGACTCATTATCATTTGACTGTGTGCGAAGCAATAATCCCTTAACTTTTTTAACTGAAAATCGGTTAAATTTAACTGATTATTGGATACTGGTACATCGTTTAGTTCCTTGGCGCGCACCGGATTATCCAATGCGCGTAGACTAAACAGTGATGCTTTTCGTTGGCTGTAGTTCGGCTGACCGTTCTTTCCTCGGCGAGCACCGGATAATCCGGTGCGCGCCGACTAATCATCCGATGCGCATGCGACAACCTATATTCCGATGTCCGCGCTTCTTTTTATCCGTATACTTTAAGGGATAAACAGTTGTATATTATACGATTATAACGTAAAGGTGTTTATAGGATAAAACTTTAAACGACTACAGATTATAGCTCAAATTTTAATCTATAAATAGTTAACACTTCTTTCACTTATTATCCCTTAATGTGTTAACGGATATTCAGTCGATTTTTCTTTCCATGTATATAACAGTAACATTGTATGTGCTACAAAATGGACTTTTCTTACACGAGCGCAAATGTCGCATTACTGTAACATGACTACGGCAAGAAAACAAATCGCATAAACCTGACACAATTATTTCTCTCTGTGTACGTAAACATTTTTTCGTGAACGCAGTGAAAAATTAAATATTCTAGCTAACTCTCTATCCGTGTGCGTCGACGCATGAGTATTTATAATTTAAAAACATTAAAAACATTAAAAACATTATCAAATTTATTAAATTGTTCAAACAAATTTTTTTAATTGCAAATTCTCAACATTTTTTAATTCTTAAAATTTCAAAAATTTTCAATTCTTTAAATTTTGAAAAAATTTTAAATCTTCGAAAATATTTTTAATTTTCAACAATTTTTCATATTTCAAAATTTCAAATTCTTCTTTTTTTCAAAATTTTTTTATTTTTTAAATTTTCATACATTTCTAATTCTTCAAATATTAACAAATTTTCAAAAAAATTGAAATTCTTCACATTATCAAACATTTCCAAATCTATAAATTTTTTTTCATAAATTCTTCACATTTTAAAAAATTCTTCAAATTACCAAATATTTCAAATTAAAAAAAAATTTCAAATTTCTCAAATTTGCAAAAATGTGAAATTTCTCAAATTTTTAAAATGTCCAAATTTTCCAATTTTTCAAATTTTGATAATTTTTCAAATATTTTCATGATAGCCAATTTTCAATTTTTCAAAATTTTTCAAATTCTTCAAATTTCAAAAATTATAAAAATCTTTAAATTTTCATACATTTTCAAATTTATCAAATTTTCAAAAATTTTCAAATTTTCAAAAAATTTCAAATTTTCAAAAAATATCCAATTTTTTTAATTTTTATAAATTCTTCCAATTTTCAAAAATTCTTCAAATTAAAAAAATTCAAATTCCTCAGATTTTCAAAAATGTGAAATTTTGCAAATTTTCAACCATTTTAAAATTCTTCAAATTTTCCAATCATTTAAATTTCGATAATTTTTTAAAATATTTTCATGTTAGACAATTTTCAAATGTTCAAAAAGTTTCAAATTCCTCAAGTTCCTCAAATTTTCAAAAATGTTCAAAATCTTCAAATTTCCACACATTTTCAAAGTCTTCAAAAATTTTCAAAGTCTTCAAATTTTCAAAAATTGTCTAATTATACAAATTCTTAACTTGTTCCAATTTTCAAAATGTTTAGATTTTCAAAAAATTTTTAATTTTTCAGATTTTCATAAATTTGTATACATTTTCAAATCCTATAATTTTTTAATAAATTTTCAAAAAATATAAAATTCTGCAAATTTTAAAATTTTCAAATTCATAAAAATTTCCAATTTTTAAAATTTTGATAATTTGTCAAATATTTTCATTCCCGAAGTTCCTCAAATTTTCAAAATTTTCAAAATCTTCAAATTTTCAATAATTTTTTTAATCTTCAAATTTTCAAAAAATTTTTAATTTTTCAGATTTTCATAAATTTGTATACATTTTCAAATTATATAATTTTGTTATAAATTTTCAAAAAATATAAAATTCTGAAAATTTCAAAATTTTCAAAAAATATAAAATTCTGCAAATTTCAAAATTTTCAAATTCATAAAAATTTCCAATTATTTAAATTTTGATAATTTGTCAAATATTTTCACGTTAGAAAATTTTCAAATTTTCAAAAATTTTCAAATTCCTGAAGTTCCTCAAATTTTCAAAATTTTCAAAAATTGTCTAATCCCCTTAAAAAAAAATGATTGTGGACAGATAAATCGTGATTGGTGCGACAGAAAAATCAGGATTGGCTGGTTTGGCTGGAGAAGGTATTCTTGGCCAGGGTAAGGGTCTTCACTGGCGGAGTCGGCACCGATTTTCCCATTTTTTAGGTATAAAAACATTAAAGCATGTTTTTATACATGTTCACCCTTTTCCATGATCTCTCTTGATCTAGGCGAATATATAAAGTGAACATGCGAGTTCTGTTTCTTGGTCCAAGCCAACGGGACAACAGCGTGTCAGTGCAATTATTAATAACTAGCTAAATACCCGTGCTCCGCACGGAAATCTATTTCTGGAATATAGTCATGGCGCAAAATATGTCGTTTGTT
>JABFPB010006403.1:0-12064 GCA_022817645.1 Ceratoteleas bidentatus | reverse complement strand
AAATCATTAAAATTCCAAAAATTCCACGAAAAACCAACAATTGACAAAAAATATCTTTTTTCATTTTCGTATGCAATTAATAGGAAATTCACATTTATTATACCAAGAAACAATCAAACTAATGCTCTGATGAAATAATAAAATATGATTAAATTAATATGACCATATTTTCATTTGGCACCCTAATTATACGATCCTTCATGATATAACCACCTTAAAGTAAAACTTGTTGAACGAGTCTCGAAAGTGCAACGGCTTTGCTAAGTGTTTACACTTTCCGACTTCGACGTCAAAGGTCGTGGGTTCAAATCCCAGCTGCGTCAGTAAACTTTTTCAACCGACTGATTAAAAAATTTGACGATTTATCAAAGACAGACATTGACATCATTGCTGATATTCAAAATAGTGTAAAATGTTTCTATGTTCAAAAAGTCGACTGTTTTTGTCACAAATCACTCACAATGAGGATATACAGTTCATCACTCGTGAGTTCACATGTCAACTCTCATCTTATCTTGAATTTCAGTGTTGACTGGGTATGTTTACAAATTCGCGACTGAAAACGATTTCAACGCACGGGTTCATTAATGCACTAATTCAGTATTATTAGAATGACATTTGCGGTTCGGTCCGGTTAAAAATAATAGTCGATTATGTTTTCATTAACTTCGGCGCTGAGTAAATATAGTCCATTCAATCGTTGCGCGTTTTAATTCCTCCCCGATCGTTGTTTACGTTTCATTTCGTCAGCACCTCCTTATTTATTTTCCCGCTTTTTCACCGGTGGAGATTATTTTCAATTAAAAACGCATTTCCCATAATATTAGATATATTCCCATCATATTCCCAATAAATATATTTCAGCAATTAGAAATATATTCCAAATATAAAAAATTGGTAATATATTGGGAATATATTGAGAATATATCTGAAACTTGTATGATATGTTTTATACTATAAATAATAAAAATTATGTTATAATTATAAGACATTTTTGTATAAAAAATATATTTTGTATACATTTCTAATTATTACAATATATTGGGAATTTATTGGACATAAATCGGGAATTTATTTTTCTTTTTTATATTAGGGGAGCGATTATCAAATCTCCGTTATTGCACCACGAATGAGTCTGATTAATGGATTACGATAAGGCTACGTTCAAACCAATTTTTCGTACTTTAATTACTCAATTGAGATGTCTCGTAAAAAGTTTATCAAAACTGAAGAACGCTAGTTTGAAGAGTTGAACGACATTATAAAATTTTATGAATCAGACTGGAAATATCTGCGAGACAAAATTTTGAAAGGAAACAAAACATTTCGATATTCAAACTTTAACAAATTGAAATACAAATTTAACTCTTTTGACTGAGATGAAATTTTCATTTTCTGATGAAAATTTAACAAGTAATTAATTTGATGCAATCGTTAATTCGTCAATGCAAAAACGATAGAGAAAATTCGGAAAATTATTCACTTAAAGATGCAAACACTATTTTTGAATTTCATTTTTTTATGATGAAACTTTGACAAGAGATTTTTTGGATTTTATTAAAAGTTGAGTGATAGGTGAGAAGTTGTTTGAGGAAATGTTTGTCCAATTAAATCCACGTGCAATTTTGACAATATCTGCAATTTTACGGTGGATATTTTAATGATCTGTCTTATGTAATTTGAGAACGTGAATGATGCAACGTAGACTCATTGCAAGGAAATTTTATGATTTGGTCAGTGTTAAAATAATAAATACAACGAAAATGAGGATTTCAAATAACATGTTTTTAGGGGGACTCCAGTTTATTTATACATACACTGTTTTTTTTCTATTGGATCGATGGTTTGGATTGAGTCACTTTCCATGGTGTTTCATAAGATGGATCAATAAGGGAGCAAAGTGGCGTTTGCGTGTTGTCATTGTTTTGTCTTGGTTTGGATATAAATAAGAATTGTATTCAAAGTTCGAAAGGTTGAAGGTTTCTGTTTGAAATGTTTAAAATATGGAAGGAAATCCTGAAGTTTGACTCTTTCATTTTTTGATATCTGAAAGGTTTTTTTGGAAACAAATGTTTTCAGAAAAAAGTGCATTGGAAGTGCGTTTGATTTACTCAACTTTGACGAACGTTGCGATGTTTCCATGAAACTTTCTGCAAGTCAAAATATAAATATAAAATGTATCTGAGTCTGAAATTGATATAAGTGTGAGCCTACGATACTGTGATGTAATTTAATTATTATTTTATTTAATTTCGTAATTGTTGACTTTGATGTCTTTTAATTATTACAATTATTTATTAATTATCATTTTAAACATATAATACTAAACTATTCAAAACTATTCCCCCTTTTTCAAAATGTGAAACCCGAAATGTCCCTTTTTCATCTTTCAACCGAAAGGACCCCAAATAACCCCCCCCAAAAATAAAAAAAGCATAAAACTAATCCACACTTCATCGACAATTTTCCATCGATCGTTCGCCTTTACGTAACGAAATCGCCACTTGTGCAGCCGGCGATTCCTTAATTAATATTAAAAGCAGACGATCTGTCTTCGCGATATCAAGGTCAAGCGCCGACCTTGAGATCCTTTGCCCTACATCGGGTCACGCGGCCAATGGGAGGCCGCAGGCGCAGTTCGGTCACTCCCAGTTCCCTATAAAAGTCATAACCCGGCCAGTATGGTCCAATCCGGACTCGAAATATGCCCTATTCGGGCGCCCAAATCGAGAGATAGTGTTCGCGAATCATAGTGCAGTCATGAAAACGAAAAATTCGTCGCTGCTGAGCAAATTTTGCAAGTGCTACTATGTGCATGAAGACGGATTTGACGCTTTCGACCCAGCGTCACGTGGCCCTGCTGACGTCACCCGAAAGGTTCGTTTTTACTTTTTTTTAATTTGACCAATTGGGGGTATTCAAAAGTGACGATTTTTGAATTGGAGAATGAACATTTTCGTCATCTTTAGATGAGATTGAAAAAAGTTTCGAAATTTTTTGAAGGAATTTTGTGTTTGTATTTTGTTATGTTTTATGTTTGTTTTTCCGAATTGAAAAAGTGATGTTTTCGGTGTAGGAAAGTATTTACATTTAATTTTGTTTGAAGTTGTGTTATAAGAAGAGACATTTATCGTTACTTTTATTTTTAAATTTCACTTATACATTGTTTTTTCATTATTTTCATTTCAATTTTGTTTTGATTCCGCTTCCCCATTCTTGTTTTGAGTTGTTTAAATGTTCCTCTCAAGTTTTCTCTTCGACGTATCGATCCTCAGAAAACTTCAAACGCGTTGACATTTGTAGGGAGTGTTTTGTTTACTTCGAAGGTTAAGGTGAAGTTTGAGTCGACTCGGAAAATGGATCAGACAGGTGGCCTAACTTTGGTAATTAGAGAAAACGAATCATTCTATACCCTTCGAGCGCGTTTACCAGATTCTTCTGGGAATCTCGAAAATTACCATTTTTTACATAAAAAAAATTTATTTTACATTTTATTTTATTAATTTATTACAAATTCCCATTTTTATTTGTTACCTCAATTATAATTTTAACAGTTTAATTTCAAAATGTTTTAATGCAAATTGTTAAAAAATGTAAATTTTCATTGAACAATCGGCAATTGTCCGAAATTCCGATTAACAATAGTCATTAAATTTTGCATTGCAGCACGTAGTCTTGCGACGAGTACGATGCTGCAGGAGCGATCCGACAGGAATTTCGGTCAAAGAAAAGGCAATTTCATTAGAGTCAAGTACAATACTTTTTGCACTGACTTCTTGTCGCGCTTTTTGCACCGTTTTTTGCCGAAAGGCGGATCGACGTTTTCGACGTTGTTTTATGTTTGTTTTTCTCTCCTTTGGCACGTAATGTATTATTCAGGAAGCAGCGCGAAATGGCATTCGTTATCGGCGCACTTTTGTCGGGCTCAAGTTTACCACACTTATTTAGTGTTGCGCTTTGGTACATATACATTTATTAGTGTCGTTCAATGACGCCTTGCGCGCGTAATTTCGCGTTATCGAGTTCCAATAAAGATGACAGCTGGCGGTATTTTCCGGTCGTAAAATTTTGCAATTCCGAAATTGATCCGTAAGTGCAGAAATGGGAAAGACTCATTCGATGGAGAATTACGATTTTTCAGATCAATATTGATATTGCGGGAGATAAATATTTACGTTCGCAGATGAACATTGACACTTTTGAAGGTCAAAGCAATGTTTTTAAATGGGAACTGGTTTTGTTTACATCCAAATATTTACATTTTAAAGGTCAACAATGTACTTTGAAATGAGTTTTGCTTTTGTTTATGTTCTCTAGGAACGTGTGCATTTTCGAAGGTTAAAGGTTTGTTTTGAATCTCGATTTGTTTATATTTTTTGTGTATATGTATTTATTTTTCTTTTTTAATTATTATATGTGGATGTGGATAAATATTTACATTTGTTGAAGGTAAAAACAATGTTTTGATTCAATTTTCGGTTTGTTTTTATTTGCTTTTCCCTGTTTACATTGGAAATAAATTAATGCGACTCCGCGAATCTGAACGAAATTGTAATAAATTCAGGAAAGTGCATTTTTGAAAACATTTGCCTCGAGACTTTGCCCGTGGTGAATAACGTCAATAAATTGTTTGCATAACTTTTCCTGTTCCAGTAAAGCGATCTTGTTTTACCAGCGATATTTACGAAACGCGAGTTGGGGTCTTATGAAAAATGTAAAAGATAAAATAAAGTTAGTTTTGTATTTTCCTGTGTTGAGAAAACTAATGAACGTAATTATTTTTAAAAACATTAATTTTCATCTCTGTGAAACATATTTGTCAATGTTGCCACCGGAAATCAAATGTAAGACAACTGCATAACAAAAGTACTTATCAGTTCGAGGCGTTTTTTATCTCGAAAATGAATTTGTTGAATTGTGTTGAAAAATTGCTCGAAGCGCTCGTAAATCGATAAAACGGCCAATAAAATTGCACAAATACAATAAAGGGATAAACGCAATACAAAAACTTATTAGCATGAAAGTTTCTGGAGTAACTATTTTATGACGTATTAACTCTAATTCAACTTTTCTTCGTAGAATTTCGTAATAATGAAATTGCATGAAAATGTTTCCTTATTACTATCTGGAAATATTAAAAAAACAAAAAAAATTTTAACTTTTTAATGCAAATGTTTTTGTACAATTTCTACACTGAAATAAGGAGATGCTGAGATAAAGAATCCGGAAAAATATTATTAAATGTAATTTTCATTTCAACGTGGAAATTTTTGTACGAATTAAGCTGTATCTGACGCGAAGTTCGGATATTTGCGGCGCAAGCAAAATATTTCTAGATTATTGAAATGATAATGTATTTTCAGTTGATATTCGATAGGACAAGTTTTTTTATACAATTCAAACATTTTTAATGCTAATTTTGGCAAATAAAAATAATCTACAAGTACTTTTACATATATTTTTTCAAAGTTTAATCTTTAATTTAACTTTTCGATTCAACATCTTTAATTAACTTATGGCGTGAAATTGCCGACATTGTATTGGCATGAAAAATCCAGTTTGAGATAGTCCGATTAAAAAGTATTCGAATTGCGTGTTTGTTCCTGCAGTTCTGTAACTTTCTTTTTTCTTTTTTTCGTAAGTTGAAAAAACCTTTTAAGAACGCATTATACCTCTTGACGGGCCTTTAAAAAGTGTTGCAATCGGACGAAAAACAAACAAAAAGCCGCGGTTTTCTTCATCCGGAAACCGGATTTTCAAATTTCGTGTCTCGGTACAACTTATTTGAATAGATAGCGCGTTATTTAAATGTTATTTGTTATGCAAAAATTTAAATATTAATGAACCTGGTTAATCGCGACAAGAAAATAATAATGTCGAGACAAGCGATATGATGTTTGATGTATTGAGTGGTGTATGCAAAACACAAAGCACTATTAAATTAAATTGCAAAGGCTTCAACGCAATGCGCCATTTATGGCAAGATCGCCGTCATTAGGTTAATCAACGACATTATTCTTATCAAATTAGCAGCAAATTAAATTTCGTAATTTTTTTTTCATCTCAATACCTTATTTGAATTTCAATAACTTTATTTTCATTTATTCCCAATATTTTTTACAACAAAAATTTATTTGATTCATATTGTTTGAATTAAAAACTTTTTTTAATCACATTAACAGCAAATTAAATTTTGCGACACTTTTTCTACTCATTTCAATATATTTTTCAACGTTCCAAAAAAATTTTTTTTTCGTTTATGTCAAATTTTTTTATTACACTTCTTTTAAATAAACACTTTTTAATAAAAAGTATTTTTTTAAATTTGCAATTCTACAAATAAATTTTATTACGTTTTCTCCTAAGTTGATATAATTACGTAAGTGTGAATATCTATCTAACAGAGAGTGACATTCGTGTTATATACCCAAAGTAGTATTGGACACTCGCTATGAAATCGTATATTTAATTAACGCAATCAACGAACACAAACCTGCGACGTATAAATTTTCGCCACGTTGCGTTTATTACCATGAATTCATATCTGCACCTACGCTGTCTAAGGCGTACAACCGGTTTCTCAAATAAAATATAGGCCGCGCCCTGTTAAATGTCCCGGGATTTTTTGAGACTTTATACACGTGGAATGCTGTTGCTTTCAGAATAATCGGCGTTTTCTGTCACATTCGAATTCCTTTCGTTACATTATCAATAAATTACACTGCGAATATGAAAAGAGAAATAAATAGCAAGATACGGAACTGTAAACAAACAAAGAATACAAAGAAGAAAGTATACAAACAAATACAAAAATATAAACATAAACAAACAAATTGAATACAAACAAAATTTAAACAGTTGTTTAAAAATATAAATAAAAATCCAGGGAAAAATAGATTGGGCATAAAAAATACAATAATTATACAAAAATAATTCCTAAATTAATTATGTCCAATTTTTATGTGTAATTTAAGCATTATTAATAGTAGTTAAAGTATAATTTTTTTCATGGTACGTTTAAACATAAAAATAAACAAACAATATAAAAAATAAATAAAATGAAAATAAAAAATTTTTTTTTATAGATAGCGCCAATTTTGTGGAGAAAACTATAACTAATGGTTCGTAATAACCAAACTTATCAAGAATTTGTTTCGTTTTGTTTTTTCTATTTTTCTAAAGGAACTTTGTAATTTTTATTTATATTTATCTTGATAAATAATTCTTAATTCAATCAAACATAAAGACATGGTAAATTTGAGACATTTTAAACAAGTTCGCTTTGGTTATAGAGGCGCTTCAGTCGTTTTTTAAAGACAATTCTTTAATCTATCGAATAAAAATAGGAATATTAAAAAAGGAAACAAATGTATCATTTGATTACACGATACATTTAACACGGCAGGAAATCTATTTTCGGGTGCACATGTGTACGCGCGACAAGCTATTTTACAAACTTTTTCAACGAATCGCGGATTATTTTTGTCCGCGACCATTCACTTCTCTGCGACTGTTACGTCTCGACAATACAGTCTCCATAACTTTATGTTTCGAAGAAACTTTAAGGTGATGTCGAACGGACTGAGCAACTCTGAATCGGCCATTTCGCAACAAACGTGATTTTTTTACAATAATTCATAAACTGAATAATAGTTTTGAAAACCGTGAAATCACGAGATTCTTTGTTAAACGAGGAATATTTCTATACATTTTGAACAAGATTGGCTGAATATTGAAGTCGTTGTGAGGGAACGCGTTTTGAATGAAAAATATCTAACCCTAAAATCTTTGGACAAAACGCGTTCCCTAAATACGAAGTCAAGCAATAACTGATATTCATCAAAATGTGACAAAATGATCCTTGTGAATTCAACAATTTAATGATTTAATCGTTTTATCATATCCATTGTAGTTTTCCAGATTTAATTAAATTGCAAGAAATGCACTGAATGCCGATAATGTAGGAATCGGATAAGTAACATCACCTTAAGCTCGGGCTGACTCGCTCGCCGCGAAAATAATCGATAGCACGAGTGTCCCTTCGGCCTAGGCGCGATCTCGGCCGGTCAATAAACGGCCCCGCCAATTGAACGCAACCCCGGGATCGAAGTGTCGGGACTCGCGCCGGCTTTTTGCGGCGCGCCCCTCGTGGCTCTGACGTCACGCCGGGACCCGACCGGATTTCCCGAAGCGCGCTTCGATCGGGGCGCCGCGCCGCGCAACAGCGTTGTATTGTTTCGCGCGAGACGAGGGTCTTCGACACACTCTCGAACCCGAGTGCACTTGAAATCGCGGCCACAATCAACAACCATTCAACGCCGAATCCGCGCGCACTGGCTTTCAGTTCGATCTGGCCATATGCGTCAATTCGCGCCCACGTCTTAGACCAGGAGACGACTTCCGAACTTTTGCCTGGAAATGTCAGGGGAAACGGTTGAACTGGAAAAAATAGAGAATTCCGTTAATAGGGCATGGATCAGGGGCATAAATATTAAATTTGATTAAGGTGGAACTGTATATCGTGAAAGACATTGCACACTCAGAAAAATGTCTTTTTGAATGAAATGAAATGTGAAAAGAAAAGTGATCCATTGGAAAGGATTGCTTTTGTCTGAAAAGGATTCGTTTTGGCGGAAAAGGATTCCTTTTGTCAGAAAAGGAATCCTTTTCAGTGAAAACGATTTTTTCTTTTTGGGTATGAATCCTTTTCATTTAAAAGAATACTTTTTCTGAGTAGAAATTTGCATAAAATTGAAATATATTGTACATGAAGTAACTGTTTCCTGGCAATATATAATACAACTATTATGTCTAGAACCATAGATATTTAACATCAAACTTTGTAATAATTGTATGGAAGGGAGAACTGTATTTAATGATCCATTTATTCAGATATCTACAAAAATTATTAATACTTTTTTTAAAATAAAAATTATTAATAATTTTTATGAGAAACTAATATAACGTTCTGTGGACATTTAAGTAAATGATTTTAAAGTGATTGTACGACCATGATTGTGACCTCATGGTAAAATTCTTTAGTTAATGAGTAATTATAAAAATTACTTTGGAAATAGGAGAGAGTCGCCAGCTCATTAGCTGAGAGGATACAGTCGAGTAAGAATATGAAATACAATTCACAGTAAATGTCTTTTATTATAGCTTTACTAACAATTGTTTAACATCTGAATACTCAATATCAATTAAACAATATTCCAACTCATTTCAATTTATAGAGTACCAAAAACAACATTCTAAAAACAATCCTCTCATAATTAGAGATTATTCTTATAACTAGAGGAATATTCTTCTTATAAGAGGAATATTCTTATTATGAGCGGAATCTTCTTAGCGTTAAAAGATTTTCTAACAATTTTTTAAAGTGAATATACAAAGTTGTGATTGTAGCTCTTTAATATGATAAAAATTGAGATTAACAGAATAATATGAGAATTTGGCGGATTTCAGTAAAGAATAGCACAAAAAAAATGTAATCTGTTTAGGATCACACAACATATAGTACATTTTCCACAATTTAATATGTCAATTTGAACTGTTTGAGTACCAATGAAATATATTAAGTAATATCGAATTACTGTTGATGTAACATCTCAGATCGATATATAATGAAAACAAATAAGTACAAGAGTTTTTAACATCTGTAAGAAGCTTGAAAATGTATAACAATGGCACTGGAGAACCTGGAGAATTCAGAGAATTTCGACACCTGGAAAGCGCAACAATCCAGTTTAAACTTTTGATAAGTAAATGCAGGCAAAATTGACTCAGAAAGAAACAGAAAGAAATCAAATAAGAAGTCATAATAAAGGAATCAAAGTAATTTGGTAGTTTGTGTTAAAGCCTTGTGTTTTAAGAGTCAATTGTTTGACATATTAGAATTTAGGTTGTATTTAATTTTACATTTTTATTTTGCTTCATCTTTTATTGTAGCATTGGAAGACTTCAGTTAATTTATATTCTTGAGTGGCCAATTTAAGAATGGGTGAATAAAATTGTTATATTTTATTGACCTGAACATTGAACTGTACATTTTAGTAGAGAATCTTTGCTACAACATTTCATATTTTTTTCTTTACCATTTTAAGATCAAGCTTGTTTTAGTGCAGTAATCGATATAACATATAAGAAAATAATAATAATAAGTAATGTACCATATTAAAAAAATGAAAGGGCATTTTAGTAATATAAAGTAAGATATCATCCATTCATTTTTACAACACTACAGCGTACTGAAATACTCTAAGTGTTATTAAAAATGAAAACATTAAAAAAGCAAACTCAAATGAAAAACGAACACTTTTTCATTACAACAATTTTTTAAGGACAAATATTTCATATGGAAAAAGTTACACAAATGCTAATGGGATCAATGCAATTGTACTTAGTATTTTTCTTATTTTGTATTCATTTATATTTGCATTTACATTTTTAGAACAAATCAAAACTTGTTACTGCCTTTCGTGTTGTGTAATTACAACAATCATTTTTCAACATTTACGTCGCAATTATTATAATAATGTACTAAACTTAAGTAATCTTACTTTAAACTCACCCTATTTTTGGCAATTCTCAATGATTCTTCTATTCCCAGCTGATTTAAAGTTACAACTTAAATGAATTCGCTGATTTCGGTTATTTTAATTTAACTCTGTCATACTTTTAAACCTATTCTTTTGGAACAAAACCAAGAATTTTGGCGCAAAAAAATCATTGTGACAAAAAGAAATCCTTTGTATTAAAAAGGAATCTTTGTTCGCTTTTAAAGGGATTTTTCTCAGTGTACGCCAGACATAACGAGTTGCTTTAAAATCTCAATGGGCGCGAAGATATAGCAAAAAGTCCACATTTAAACTGAGTCCAAGACAGCTAATTGCACCATCTCCGCCATACACTCTAAACCCAAAAATGTTAAATTACACATCTTGCTGTGTAATTCTAAAACCAAAATTACACATCGTAATATAACTTTACACAAAACGTGTAAAGTTACACATTATACTATGTAATTTTTCATAAAAACTGTAAAAATACACAATATGCTGTAATTTTACACTTTCTTACAACGTGGGTTTACAATGTAAGCAACCTAGAATTCATCAAAACGTACTTCAACCTGCACTGAAAAAAATGATTCGATAATCATTTTACGCTAAGAAGATTCCACTCATAATAAGAATATTCCACTTATTAGAAGAATATTCCTCTAATTATAAGAATAATCTTCTAATTATCAGAGGATTGTTTTTAGAGTGTGGACCGCAATGGTCGACACGTCCTCGAGGATGGTAATTGCGGCCACGTGACGCAAATCGAGTGTCAAAAAGTGCTAACGAACGTGCTCCTTGCAGCAGACGCTCGAATTGCAGAAACGACGGAAGAGCAGCCGCGAGGCGATAACGATCGCTCCATTTAATGCCGTTGTTGATAACGAGCCGCGGAGAGGTATCAACATTCGCGTCATAATTCACGGCTTCATTAACCACACCGTTGTTCGCTTCCGCGCGAACACGCGCGGCGGCGTTTCTTTATCTGCGCGACCGTAAATAACGCGACTGTATTGTTTGCAACGCCGATCATTATTTGCACGGTGACATCAAAATTAAGTTAATGACAGCGCGGAATATTACCGTCGTTTCGGGTTTAGGTATGGTGTTTGTACTGCATTGTTTATTTCCAAAGACAATACATCGTGGTTAATTATTCGGATTTGGGCGTTGAACGAAGAAAATAGGAAAGTGTCGAACAAACATTTTTCCTGTAATTTTAAAACAATGCTATTTGTTGTTAGGCATATTTCTGAAATTTATAGATAAAGTACACATTTTGGATAAAATTTGTATAATTTTGAGGAACTTTTCACAGGTGATAGAGTAAATTTTGCATTGTGTTGTATGAAAAATTATTATATCTAGTAATTATTATATATTTGTTTAAAGATATAATAATGTTGTCTGAACAGAATATGTCGCTACACTCAGAGAACAGTTTATTTGGTTTAAATAAAGTTCTCATTCAAATATGAGCCTATTAGATTTATGAATTG
>JABFPB010006402.1:0-12067 GCA_022817645.1 Ceratoteleas bidentatus | reverse complement strand
TGGACTGTTCATTTCTGGACCGATCCACAATTAGACTATTCACAATTAGACATTCAAAATTGGTCTCGTTAAAACTGGACCAGTCACTTCTGGACCGATCCACAATTGGACCATTCACAATTGGACATTCAAAACGGGACTGTTTAAAACTGAACTATTCACTTCTGGGCGAATCCACAAGTAGACCATTCAAAACTGGACATTCAAAATTGGACTGATTGAAACCAGTCACTTCTGGACCAATCCACAATTGGACCATTCACAATTGGATATTCAAAATTGGACTCGTTAAAACTGGACCATCCATTTCTGGACCAAGCCACAAATGGACCATTTACATTTGGACATTCAAAATTGGACTCGGTAAAACTGGACCAGACACTTCTGGACCGATCCACAATTGGACCATTCACAATTGGACTTTCAAATTTGGATTCGTTAAAATTGGACCATTCACTTCTGGACCGATCCACAATTGGACCATTCACAATTGGACGTTCAAAACTGGACTCGTTAAAACTGGACGAGTCACTTCTGGACCAATCCACAATTGGACCATTCACTTCTGGACTGATCCACAATTGGACCATTCCCAATTCGACTTCAAAATTGGACTCGTACAAAATGGACCAGTCACTTCTGGACCAATCTACAAGTGGACCATTCACAATTGGACATTCAACATTGGACGCGTTAAAACTGGACTAGTCACTTCTGGACCAATCCACAATTGGACAATTCATAATAGGACATTCAATTTCTTCGAATTTTTTAAAATTTTTTAAAATTTTTTTTGAATATTTTCGAATTAAAAAAATTTTTTTTATACTTCTTTGTATTTTTTGGAATTTTCTTGAATTAAAAAAAAATTTTTTTGTTTGTTTTTTGATTTTTTTTCGATTTTTTTTTTAATTTTGTTCGAATTTTTCTTGAATTTTTTCGAATTTTTTTGAATTTGTTTGAATTTTTTTCGAATTTTTTGAATTTTTTCAAAAATTCAAAAAATTTGAATCACATTCGAATCACAGCAGGTGGAATTTCCGATTACGCTAAAATTCAAGTGGAATTCCACTTGCGAGATACCATTATTTTTTAGAGTGTGTAAGACGACAAATCATAAATCGGTTCTTATCAGGACCAACTGATGGGCAAAGTCCGATCGCGCAACCTCCTCGTGGTGCACATTGGGCAATGCTAATTGCGACGGCGCGAACCTCACAAGCAAGTGGATAAATTAATGTTTACATTTTTATTTTCGAAGCTTCTAAGCATTACTTGGCGCAATCTCATACACGAACACACACGAACGCACACACGCATGCTAACTTACAAACGTAGATTTGGATTCGGTACACTTTTTGTTACGATGCATTGTTTTCGAGATATTCAAGGAAATAATGTTAAATGGGACACCCTGAATAAATTGACGAATAATACAATACAATTTGGCTTTCGATCTGCCTATAGCCATTTTAAATCAACCGTAAATTTGAAGTTTAATTGGAATGAATACAAAATGTCGTTAAAGATCAAAATAAATTTCAAAATTGTTACATTATTTAAAATATTCAAGAATGGACGAAATTAGCAAAATAATTGGAAACATTTTTAAACGCTTTCACATTTTGAAATTGTTTTGCATCAACACAAATGTATTCAACAAACTATTTCTTAAATTGTACACATGTTTCAGCGTAATTTAGATAACGGTGTATTTGTATCAGGGGACCCCCACTCCAATCCTATCCGTTCGGTGGCCCTAGACAGAGCGGGAATGGCTCAGCTGTCTCCACTGAGACAGCAAGCGTGAGGATAAGAATGAGACTTATCCTCACGCTTACCCATTCTACTCGGGACCGTCGGACGGAGCACACCTGTGCAAGGATCTGCGCGAACGGAAATTCTCACTTGAAGTTTGGACAAGTGTGGACAATAGAGTGAACGAGAGTGATATTAGTACTTTACGATACGTTCTTAAGAGTATATCGAGTGTTTTTTGTGAATGCAATATAATACGTGACAGTGTTTTCCTTACAGGCAATCCAGATAAGTACTAAACGAGAGTGAACGTTGAAGTGTTCGACAGTGAGTTTAATGAGAGATGAGAGTGAACGATAGTGTAAGACTGGCTTTTAAACCGTATTTAACCCTTTAAAGTACATGTGACAATTTCAACCGATTTATTATAATCGGGTCAAATTGATCCGAGCTCTTTGTAATAATTATTTAGCCGCAATTTTGACAGTATACAAAAATAATAGTATACGTTTCTATTCTTTATTCTATTTGGAATACAAACATATAATCAAATTTCAACAAATAAACAATATGTGAAAGTTATAAACAATTATATAATCTCGCGTTCACCAAAAAACTTTTTTTTTCGTAAATTCATAACTCAATTCAATTGAGTATCAAAAGCAATATAATGCACACAATCACCATCAAGCATTTCATTTCTTTTAAGCAATATATCTTTCGGTTAATTGTTACAAATGTAACAAGTAACAAGCATTTTTCGGTTATTTATTACACCTGTTAAGGCGTTTGCCCGAGTTTGAACGAATCCGCTTTGCGGAGATTCGCAATTGTGCGGTGACAGTTCCAGGTGCGAGAAACGAGTAATTTCGGTCCGAGATAAAACGGGCAGTATAATTCCTCGAAACGAGATTCCAATATTTTGGATCTCGCCGGAGGTAAATACCGCCCGCCGTCCTCGCATGCACCGCGATCCCGGGTCTTGTTGACGCGCTCGATTGCGATGTTGCGAGCCGCTAATCAGAGGACGGCCGCGAAAAACGAGGCGAGCGCCGAATTGAAATAAAAGATAATCTATATGCTCGGAATCGCTCGGGTAAACTCGCGGCCGCTCGGATCAACTCCGGCCCTCTAATATCCGCGCGCTAACGACCGTGACTAAAAGATAATCCCGCAATTAACTATACACGGAGAAACCGCCAAACGACTGACTCGTTTGCCACACAGGACTGAGTCGTTTCGGCTACAGGACTGAGTCGTGTTGAAAAGGATAGAAAATAGTAACCTCCAAAGGTAAACAAGGATGACAAAAATGGAAATATCATTTTATTTGTCTTTGTTTACCTTCAGAGGTTGTTACTTTCTGTCCTTTTCAACACGACTCAGACGCGTGTGGCAAACGAGTCAGTCGTTTGGCAGTTTCTCCGTGTAAAATCAGCGTTCCTTTACAGTAGGGAATATCATTTAATAATAAGGAAATCGGGTAAATGACAATACGCGCGATTCCCTTAACGTGCAGCGGCGGCGACGATGCCGTGGACGCCACGGAGTTGTATCGCGCGCGTTCCGCAATCACCAGAAGAGAGACGCCGTGGACGCCACGGAATTTATCGCGACCGATTTTCCCCGACGATGATGCCGCGAATGCCGCGGACTTAAATCCTCCCAATATTACTTTCAGAATTTCACCCCCCAAAACGATGTCCTTGATACCCGGTGGACTAAAAGGGAACCTATCCTCGGTTGACACCACCGAGATAGGCTACAAGAAATAGGAAGCACTAAGCAGAGGATAACTGAAACTAGTCGAGGGGAGTTTCCGATTCAAAAGAATGGGAGGATGAGCTGAAAATGTCGAGTCAAAAGCCCGAAATGCAAGTCAGTAAATTCGCGCGGTCGCGAACTTGTCAAGGCGCGAACGCTACCCGCGGAAGTCAAATTACGCAGAGTGTGGCGGCGCGCAAGCGCAATATGGTCGCCCAGTCGCTAACTGAAGGGATTCACGGGCTCCAGAGCGTCATAACAGATGGAAATCAAAACAAAATATCTTATTGAAACTGTGCGTCAATTTAACAGTAAATACTGACGCGAAATTCAAACTAAGCTATCTTGTTATCTCGTCAATCATTGGAGCGAATAGCGAACAACACCTATAATAAATAACAAGAAATTTTCGGTAATTTATTACACCTGTAACATGTAACAAGAAATCTTCGGTTACTTGTTACACCGACACGTACCCGTCCGTGTCCCCCCGACCGACCGACCCGACCGACACACGGACACGGACAACAAGTAACAAGATTAAATTTGTAACAAATTATATTCTGTAGTCAGCAGCAGAGTATCTAATATAGCGTTATTCTACCATCTCTTGTCACCATTAATATAAGATATTTTTCTTAAAATATGTACTTATAAGTTCATCATTTCCAATTAAAAATCTGAATATATTTTTTATATATTATTTTATATTTCAGGTTTGGTATATAAAAAGCAAAATTTATACGAGGAAGCCTTAGAATGTTTCTGGAAAGTGCGAAACATCGTTCGATACGATCCACAAACTATTTATCAGATTGGCAATTTGTGTCAACGGGTCAATGAAATAGACCAAGCGACTGAATGGTATTTATTATAATAATTTCGAAAAAATGGATTAATTGCAATTAAAGTTTCATAGTGATATATTTAATTGCGTTTTTTTTCACTCACAATAGGTACAATCAACTATTAGGAATAATACCTACTGATCCTGGCGTATTGCAAAAGTTAGCCGAGATGTATGATAATATTGGGGATAAACAGCAGGCTCATCAGTATTACTCCGACGTAAGTACGAGATAATAATTTGACACTATTATTATTGCGTAATTTTAAGCTGTATCGTCATGGAAAACTTTAATGACGCTCTTTATTTCAATTATTAGGGGACACGGCAGTGTCCCCGGCCAAGTACAAAAAACTTGGCCGGAGGTGCTATTTCCTGGGACGGTTATATCCACCATTTGCGTTCACTTTTGCAGCGATTATTCAATAAGCTGGAATTATGGAAAATCGACCAATCTTTTAATTTACAATATGGTTAATGTAATGTGCGATTGTTTGTAGTCTTTCAGATACTATCCTGGAAATTTTGAAGTAATTGATTGGCTGGGATCCTATTTCATTTCCATGCAGGTAAACTACATTTGCAAATGTTTTCAGCTCGAAACATTCAGCGCGCGTTGAACCGTTGGCACACGTCACAGTTGGACACGTAAAATTGTGCACATTACAATTACCTATAACACTTTCATGCATATGGGCGTATCTCAGAGTCCACATTGGTAGAAAAAAAGTCGGAAAAAATGTTGAAGCACATATTTCAAACCTAATCTCAAGTGTGCTCTAAAGGAAAAGAACCAGTTTTTTTCAAGTCACCAACTTGTTTTAAGCTTGTGGGCCACTTCTGCAGTAAAAAAACATTAAATGGAGGGAAATTAAACATAAAATGCTAGCGCAGAAAAATTTTTATGTACAAAAGGAGTCTCTTTGAAGTTCTGTCTTGCTTTATTTTTGCTTTTTACATCTTCGTCTACTAGTCTGTTTACTGTGACTTCCAAAACCTTATTATTAATTTTGGAAAGGGGAAACACTAATAAATATGAGGTTTTATTTATTTATACTCCAGCCAGTCCTTCTCTTTTCCCACCTTCTGACCATCGCTTCTTCCTTGCGCATCTCGTCCCTTTTGGCTTTCTTCTGCTCCAGCTTCTCCTTTCTTCCTTCATCCTCTATTTCCTTTTTCCAAAGCCACTCCATCGCTTCTCCCTCACGCTTCCAATTGTGTCACTCCTTCCTACTTCATCTGTTCTTGAAAACCTTTTGATATCACCAGGAGATCATCAAAAAACTGTAGTAATTGAATACCAGTTCCTCTTAGGACTATGTGTAGGGCTCTTATGAGGGCGGCCGTGCTTGTCTTAAGGCTAAATGGCACTACGGTGGATTCATAGCATTTCCCCAGATGTTGGAAAGCTGTGAATTTTCTTGATTCTGGGTGTAGTAGTGCCTGTCAGAAGCTCTTTACGAAATCCAGTCCAGACATTATTTTATCCTCTTTGCACGTTTGAAACAATGTTTCCATAGTTTCCATGGACTCGTGATCATTTATTTTGTTATAAAATAAATGATCACTTAATCAAAAGATATATAATATTTTGTTTAAGTTCCTGGCATCTAAACACAATCTTATGGCCACATTCGTTTTCAATACTGTCACCAGAGGATTTATGGACCTCTTTTGGACCTCTGGATGACTCCCAATTCAATCATCCTCTAAATCTCTTCTTCTACTTTATCTCTGAATTTCAGTGGCACAGGGTAAGTCCTATTCAAGAATGAGGCGTCTTTCTTCACGTCCAGTTTATATTCGAACCCGATGACCCTTCCCGGATCCTTTCTAAACACCTCTCAATATTTCCAAATCAGCTTTGCAAATTCTACCTTTCTCTCTGGGGAAAGCTTCTCCAATTCTTCGGACCTTTTAACCACTTCCTTCCATTCCAGTCCTCCTGTTTTTAGTTTCGTTACTTGAATGCATTTTTCAGTTACCTCGGGCTTGTTTTCTTCTTGAATGTTTATGCTGGCCACATGTTCTCCATTATGTAGTTCAATTACATTTTTTTCTAAGTCTAATTTTCCTCTTAGTCTGATAAATAAATCAATTCCTATGATTTCTTCCGTTTGCAGTTTTGGAACTATCAGTGCTGCTTGTTCGATAGCTATCTTATCCAATTCCGTGTGAGCGTATATTTGTTTCTTCACTTTCACTGGGCGTCCCCCAGTAAACCCCGTGGCTATGACAACAACTATCGGCAAGGTAGCGCATTTTCCGACTTCCTTCTGATTTTCCTGGAAGAAATCTTCAGAAATGCGATTTTACTACCTGTGTAGATTAATGCAAAGACTTTCACTCCTTGAATTTTTATTTCCGCCTTTGGGCAATAATGTTTCTCCTTTTGCTGGAATAGTTCTTTTAGCGAGAGCTTCCTAACCTCATAATTGATTCCTTTTTCCCCTGTGATAAATTTAGAAGTTGCGTTATTCACTGGGGGCAAATTTGTCACAGGTTTTAGCAGTTTTCCGTTGGCGGTGGGTGAACATCAGCCACTATTTCGTCCACATTTGCCATAATTTGGTTGATTCTTCGCTGATAATTTCTAGGAGGTCCTTCCCTCCTAGTGCTGCCCTCCTGAGCATTGCTCCCCCTGCCACTTTGATTTCTGTTTTGATAGCTCTGACTTCCAAAGTTTTGAGGCCTGTAATTTTCATTTCCTCGCTATCCTCCTTGTTGATATCCCTCCTGCCGATTATATATATTGTCCCCTTTGTCCCTGGCGCTGTTGGTTTGAGCGCCTCACAGAGTTCACTGGTCCTGCTTGATCCATCTCATCTAGGAGTAGCAGGAATTAATTAGTGTCCTTTACCTGGTCCATCAGAATAGTCCTCTAGATTTCCTCTGAGAAATGTCTAGCCAGATAGCTTACGATTTGTTGGTCAGATATGGCGGACGTGAAGCTTTTTGCATTATTGATTTTCTTAATGGCTTATTCTGTTCGGCTTAGTTGATCACCGTGGATATAGAAGCCGTATACCAGGTTGCACCTTATTTTAAACTGGACGCCTTCGTCCAAAAGTGTTTTTGAAAGCTTCTTCAAAGGATTCCAAATCAGTTATACCATCTCGCCTCAACTCCCACCAATCGTTTGCAGTGTCTTTCAAGCAGATAGTTTATGATGTGGACGAATCGGTTTCCACTAATATACTCTGTGCTGCAATAGTCTCGAAGTTCCTTTAGGAATTTCATGGGATGCCCATTTCCCTCAGTCGTGGGCATTGTTTTCATAAACATTTGCTGCACACTTATTCCGCCTGTTACATGTCCGTCTTTCGGTTTTGCGATGTCTTCGGTGTTTGTTTTCACTTTTTCCTGAGAGTTTCTTATGGCTTCCAAAGAAATTTTTTGATTTTCAATTATTTCCGTAATGAGACGATTGAGCTCTTCTAAACTACCCTGGTTCCTATCTTGAAAGGCATAGAAACCATCTTCTACTACCTTGCTGTAGTATTTCTTTGCATCTGTTTTTCTAAGAAGTCCAGTCGTTGTAGAATTGTTCCACCATTTATTTCATTTAAGAAACTTTCTGTTTCTGAATTTTAGGGACTTCTACCGTTTGTGATCTTGTTGTCATTCTCTGATTTTTGTTGGTTTGTTTTCTACTTTCTTCTATTGTTAACCTTGTATCGGAAATCCCCATTTTTTCTGTGGTAAGCTTCAGGTTCACAATGGCATGTATTAGAGCTCTTTTGGATGGTGCGAATTTCAAATACTACGAAACTTTTTCCGTCTGGGGAAAAGATGTTGTTGTCGGAATCTTTCCTAGAGCAACACCTCTTCCCCTTTCCTTTTCCCATGGTTTTTTTTTCTTTCCCTATTTTCTCTCTCAAATGTGTCAGGCTTGGCGTTGGGCGCCACTTTGCGACTTTCAAAAACCGACAATATTGAGAAAGAATTCGGAAAAGTCTGGTATCCTCCGCTATTCCACTATCCAACGGACTCAGCCTCCAAAATGAATTAGCTTCTTGGATAGAGTTTCCCCTCTTCAGTATCAAAGCAAAGAGGTCCTGCTTGGTCCTGCTTCCAAGAGCAGATTCAAATTGTATGCTCTAGCCACTATCCAACGGCTGAACGAACTCCTATTCCTTCCTCTTTCTTGCTCCTCTAGACTAGATGGTGGACACAATCCAGCGTCCCCAAAGTCTCCAAGTCACTGTCCAGCAACTGGAGCAAAGTGATTTTTCCGCCGGGCGCTCCGATTCGAATCGAAAATTTTATCCAGCCCAGTTGCGAAGACATCATACTAACATGCAAACGCGCTACCTATCGGATTTCGCTTGATAACACTATACGACGCGAGGTAAAGACAATTCATGCGCAGGCCGTAAAGTAGGGCGCGACACTCTAATTCACACGCGACAATTGGTAAGTTGGATAGTATCCTTCCCATCCGTTTTGCGGGTTGACTGCTCGTCCCGTGGAATGTCACACTACACTCTAAACAATGGTCATTTTACATTAAGAATATATTCTGATAAAGTCATCCATGTACCGAAACAATAATTTCCATCGACGGTTAAACGATTTGTATTTGCATAACCTCACTTCTGATCATGGTAGTCAGAATCCGATTACAGTAACCGGAATTCCTCTCACTTGATATTTGATCGGATTTTCCGGATATAGTTGCCAGATTGCCGATAATTGACAGATTTAATACAATTCAGATCATTTTGCGACATCTATTATTTTGATTAGAATCATTAAGCCGATTCTAATATCTCAGATTTTGAAGGTAATCTGTATCAAAACAAGGTTAAGAAAAATAATAAGAAATAAGTCAGCTTGGCCACGGTCGTCGCACACAGGAAATCGAGAGGACAAGACGCAGAATCAGAAAAACTTCTTATTTCTAGAAGTTATTAAATTTGCTGATTAATTACCAAAATCAACTTATTTGGGAAATCCAAAATGCGATAACTTTAAACATTAATTAGTCAAGTAATGTAAATTAAAGGTTATGTAAATTAAATAAACATAAAGTTCATAAATAATAACAAAAGCTGGAAATATAAAAAGGAATCGAACATTCTAGAACATTTGATGGAAATAATAGAATTTGTATAAACAAATTAAGTGTTGATACAATAATCAGAATAAATTTTAAGCTGAAAAAAATAAACAAATGTAAATAATAAATAGTAAAGGGTCACTCTATCCATAATCAGCAAGGAAAATCCGACCCTCTCTGATTTTGATAATAATTATGGTACAGCTTTGTTTTGTCACAAAAACAAGCAGAAAACCGATCATAGGTCGAATACCCAAGTACTAGACGTTATTTTTACGATAATCGAGTTTTAGCAAAATTGAGGAAAAATAGGGGAAAAAGGGTATAGTTGGGGTAACATGAGTAAGGGATCGGAACCAACTTGATTGTAAATATATATAGATCCTAACACAGCTCAGCGTGCCTAAAGTTGAGAAAGTACGCCTAGAATGCTGGAAAAACGTAAAAATGTGTTTTTTTCAAAAATTATTTTCAAAATACGTCCTCTTCGATTTTGGATTTTCTCTGCGAAATCGAAAGCTTATTAATTGAACTTTATTTTAAAAAATAGCGCGCATTGTGTTTTTTAGTTTTGACCGAGATATGGCCGTTTAAAGATGACCCCTCTATTTTTACGCCTTTCATTTATCCTATGTAGGCTTCCCTTTTATTTTACTAAATCGTATGAATGTTAATCATCTAGAAAAATCTAAAAATTAAATTTTCTTACAAGTACCGGTTTTTTATAGTTCTACAGCGATTATTGGAAGGCGATGGTGTCTTTGAAGACGAAAGCCTCGTGCAATGTGACCAACTTTTAGCCAATAGTACGTATATTTATATACTATGAATACATATGGATAGGAGTTCAATTTAATAAGCTTAACAATGTTTTCTCCCCATTTTCCCAGGTAATGACACCACTGTGGTGGGTGTCGGTAAAGTCGCGAGCAACCGAGCAGGCCCGAGCAGAGCTCCCGACACAAAGGTGCAAAGCAGCAGCAACAGCAGCAGCAGCATGGACAGCGAACCGGCTTCAAACAACCCGCTCAACAGTCGACAGTTGCGGCAGTTTTACGAGGCCCAGCCGTCAATGGGGGATGCATCGGTGAGCGATTTTCAAAATTTTAATTTAATTTCTGAAAATCGTAAATATTGTGGAGCGTTTAAAATCCACGGTCGCGAAATAAAAATTTCGTTGAAAAAACCCTCTCGAAACGCCGATATTTTGAAATGGCTAGAGGATTATTTCACCAAAACTGGAGCATACTTAGTTGCGACGTACGATGGAACCGATTTTATAGGCGTGACATGTTCGTCGAAATATTTTGCTCAAGGAAGTGTCTGGAATGCTTTTACTGAGATAAAAAATTTTAAAGCTAATGATTTGATCGAGATGATACATAAAGCTGTACAAATTAATACAACTTTTAATATTAACGACGCGTTAACAATTTCGATACACATAGTCGAAAACATTCGCGGTAAAGCACGGCTAAATTTTTCTCTGGACAATACACAAAAACGGTCTATTGTCACAATTACAAGTAAAGACAATTTGTGTCTACCGCGATCGCTAGTCGTTGCAAAAGCATATGCCGATCGCGGACAGTTAAGAAGTGGGGAACTTCACAGAGAGTGGAATAAAATAAGACATTCAAATTGTTTATTTCAAAAAGAAAGTGCCTTAACCCGAGAAGCCTCTGTTACGATACCGGTTAACGGCTGCGGTATTAATGAAATTGAACAATTTCAAAACCATCTCGCTAATCTAGGATACGCATTGTATTTGATTCTGATAATTTTAGACGTAATGGTTCACAACCGTTGTTCGACGGTGAGGAAATTTTGAAAAATGTGTACAATAAAAATACTTTACAGAAATTACATATTCTTTGTTACAATCGTTTGAGACATTTTGAACCGATAACAAGTTTAACAGGGGCTTTAGCGGTAAAAAACTTTTGCAACGATTGTAAAAAAGGTTATATCCGTACACACAAATGTCTTAAGAAATGTCTCAAATGCCTCCAGACACCTCCCTGTAGAGAAACGGATAATTGCGAAAAAAAGTTTTGCGACGATTGCAATAGATATTTTGTAGATTTATCCTGCTACCAACGTCACAAAACTTTGAAAAGTTATAAAATCAAGGCCAATAATTTTTCAACAGTGTGTGAGGCTGTTAAATTTTGTAAACATTGTTGGAAATATTTAGACAAAAGGCAGGAGCATGAATGTGGTTTCATTTATTGCAAAACTTGTAAAGCAAAAAAAAATATAAACCACCAATGTTATATGAGTGTTCTAAAAAGAAAAGAACAACAAGGCAATATTTTATTTGTCTTTTATGATTTTGAAGCGCAACAAGATCAAATATTTTGTCGTGATAAAGAAAAACACATTCATGTTCCAAACTTATGCGTTTGTCAGCAAGTCTGTCTAAAGTGTATAACCAACGAGCATGTTGAAGAATGGTGTGGGGTTTGTGGTGTAAGGGAGCATGTATTTTCTGACGAACCCGTAAAACAGTTTGTTGAATATGTTGTACGACGCGATACGGGTTTCCATAAAATTATATGTATAGCCCATAACGCTAAGGGTTACGATAACCAATTTTTACTACAATACATTGTCGAAAATGAAAAGATTGTACC
>JABFPB010006401.1:0-12074 GCA_022817645.1 Ceratoteleas bidentatus | reverse complement strand
AGTTTTGTTAGTTTTGTTAGTTTCGTTAGTTTTGTTAGTTTCGTTAGTTTTGTTAGTTTCGTTAGTTTTGTTAGTTTCGTTCTTTTTGTTAGTTTTGTTAGTTTCGTTAGTTTCGTTAGTTTCATTAGATGGAAAGTCGTGAGTTCGAATCCCAGCTAAGACGACACAATTTTCCAAGATATTTGCAGTAAAACCAACGACTACATGCCATAGCACTTATCCTAAATAATTGCTTCTACACATTTCACCCCCTAAAAATCGCATCTGAGTTAGTCCCCACCCGAGCGCCATCTGACGGAAAACGAATATCCCAAATTAACGAAGCGCGCGTCCCATTTTCATCGCGTCAAAAGGCAGCCACTGCACGCAAATTCGCGCATTGATTCGTCGTGCATTTGTATCAGCAAAAAAACCGCGTCGCGACAAAAATGGCAGCGTGCGATCGCGCGTACTTAATAAATATTCGCCGCTTTTTCTTGAGCGCGTCGCTCGCGCTAGGCCGAGTATGTGCCGTAAATGTCCGGCAGCACCGTAATCGCAATTAAACGAACGTCTCGTTTTCACTTCAATTAATCGAACGCGTTATCGCTGACGTTATAGCGATTATACGTCACGAGTCGCTGCGCATAATTTTTGACGCGCCTCTCTCTCCGCGCTTTTTTCATTTTTTTCGCCTTTTGTGTAGTGTATTTTTTTGCACGCGCATACAAAACGCGGCGCGACGGTCCGATGACTAATGACGACAAAACTCGTATCACGACTGACCCATCCGACGCACGTATCACCCACACCCCGCGTCTCTTGACCCGGCGTTGCATGTGTTTCGCGCGCGACCCTTCACGCAACAATAATTTCATCATTATTTTTCTAAATTGGACGCGCTGCGCTGTTCACGCACCAAGAATTTTGTCCGTTGGATTACAGCTTTTTGCGACATTAAAAATAAAACGAAGCCAACGGGAATGAAAGGAGCGAGGCGCGCGGAGGGGTGGGCGGTGGCACCGGCAGATAGCGCTACGCGCCACCGAGCATCGAAGAACTGACTGACAACTCGCTGTCAAAAATTGCTGCCGAGGTCCAACAAGTGCGTCGCTTATTTACGAATTGTCCGACTTTATTGTTATAATGAAACGTCACGCTGCTTTTGTTTTGCGTGACGGGTGCACGGGTGGTGGGCGGCGTGGTTATTGTTCCGCCAGGAATATCAAATGAGCGGGCTTTGTGGCGATAAATGGGTCGGCTTAAATTAGGGCTTTCATTTTTCGGAGGGATGATTGGTCGGGTTTTCGGGAGGGTGTGAATTTGTGGGTGGTTTTGGGACACGTGCCCGGAGGTTTGGTCCGGAGAAGAACGTGGTTCGGGAGAGACATTGTGTTGTTTTACATCCTACGCAGAGATTGGTTTAGGGCTTCTAGGTTCTGAAAAATAGAACATTGATTGGGAGAAGAATATTCTTAATGTTAGTGGATTGCCCACATCTTCTTCCAAGAATCTGTTCTGAAGACTTAGGCCTTAAGCGAAGAACTGTCAGGATCATTTTTTGGCGCCCAACGTGGGGTCTTATACATTTGACATTATTTTTATTTACATCTTGTTTCAAGAATCTATCCTGAAGACTTATTTACCACAAATGAAAAAAATGAAAGAACGTCAAATGTATGAGATCACGTTAGCGAAGAAATTACAATTCTTCGCTTGAAGAAATGCCACAGATTCAATAATTTCAAGATTCCGACAATTGGCACTTCTGCCCACAACCGGGAAATGCCAATTGTCGGGATCCTGGCAGGATCGCCATAATATAAATAGTTTTGTATACACACTATATATTTCTTACAGAAGAGTCTGAAATTGTTCAGGATCTGACAATTTCCGATCCTGAAATTGTCAGGATCTTTTTTCCTGACAATTCTTCAAGTGAAGAATTGTGAGGATCTTTTTTTGGCGCCCAACGTGGGGCATTAAACTGTCCTTATTAAACTATTTTTCAATTACCCAGCCACTGATGTTCAACCCGATATCTAACCCCAAAGTTACAATGTTCTCCCCCTTGTCAGTCGCGATACATCATAAAAACACAACGTAACTAAATTATTCATCAATCTCTCATGAGCCATTAACGAGTGTAGTTGCGTCACTTTTCGAGCACGCTGTCGCAGGGCCCAGTATGAGTGACCGGTCGAGTTGGCGACCCCAGAAAACTTCGCAGCGACCAGGGAGAGACCGAGCGGCTGTCGCCGTAATCTGTTTATAAAACAATTTGCCGAGCAAGTGATGCGTGAGATACAATATATCTGCAAACATTGTTAGCATCAACTCGACGAGAATTGGCGAGGAAAGTGGATTTCAGGGACCGAGACGGCCGCGCACTTTTGTGCATCATCGTGATTTAATGACTCCGAACTCGGCACGGCGCGGCTCCAACGAAAATATTGATTCGCGTAAATGCCAAATTGTTTATCGATTTGGCCGCAGTCTTTCGTGCCGCGGCCGAATCTCGGAGTCGCGATTCCGGAATACGATTTGAGGAATCCAATTTTCGCGTCACCCGAGTTGCGTTTTGTGTTGCGGCGGTCGAGGTGGGTTGAGAAGAATGGTCAGTGGAAATGACGGCTGGATGCTCGCAATCAAAACCAACGATTGGGCGTTAACAATAGGACGATAGAAATCGGGTTCCAAGTTATTCGGTAATTTATGCTAAAGGGTTGGTAACTTGGGTGTGGGAGACTGCGACAGCGAAGGTAATTTCTGATTTGATCTGTATTCGTGTGAAAAGACAAAAAATTATCGAAATGATGCAAATTCCTACTTTCATTATAGTGAAAGCAGGAAAATGCGAAGCAGATGGAACTAAAAGATGAACAAACTTATGCAAATACATAGACTGCTTTTTACTATAGTAATTTCAAAATACTTAATAATTGAAAAGGCAATTGTAAAGGGGCAACAGCAACTTCCAAGTAGCAAAATGAATCCAGCTTGGTATTAAAGGTTTAAATGTCTAAAGGGTCCTAATGTTTAGGCCCCATGTTGGGCGCCAAAAATTGTTTTTTTATTGTAATGTAGAAGCGCAGAAATTAAAATCAAATCAAACTAACTTCCAAAAAAGTTTTTTGGGGCTCGGCCACCGCGAAACCCTCTATCAGCCTATCACTCCCTAAGACTTCGCCTCAACCAATTCTTTCCCCACTTGAAAACTGGGATTCCAAGTTCGAGCACGGCCTCCGCGGTAACATCTTCCTTCCCTCGAAACTTATCAGATTCCTCGCGGTAACAATAGCGCGCGTCTGCGCTTCTGCTATAAATCAAACATCCAGCGCGAACTAAGTTCGGATTTCGGGTGGCAACTCTCGAGGATCTCGGGTTCCCAGAGGGGGGTGGGTGAAGATTTGGCGGATGCGGAGGGTCGCCGGTATTTGGAGTTAAAGGGCGGTTATGCGGGACCATAAAGCCACGCGACCGGAGACGCCTGGCAGGCGCGTCGCAGTGTCGGGACGTTAGGTCTTCCGGTGCCGCGCGAATAACTAAGTAAGTAAGTTGCTGGGAGTGCGCGTACGTAGACAGGTCGACTCTGGGTTAACTGCGTGCACTCGCGCCACGGGCCATTAAGCCCGGGCGCGCAATAAGGGCACGCTTCGGCGCTGGTCAGCGGGTAACCGCTATTACGGACCCAATGAGCCGCAGACTGCCAGCCAATCCGGCAGATTTTCGCGTTTTCCGGATATTCGTGTCGTAGGGAAGGATGGCTCGAGAGCCATTAACTCCGCCGGCCTTTTTTGTCATGAGAAAGTAGGGCTGCTGTTTGCAGCTACGCTCAAATTGGATTAGACGCAACCGTTCTGGCGAGCGCTGTTTCCGGCTCCGAATGACCGCCGAGGAAGATCAAAGTGTAATGATCGCAACTAGGTGGCGGTGCCATCGCGGAACCCTTTCAAGGAAAGATCTGCGGCAGCCATTCAAAAGATTCTTTGGGAGTATTGTGGTAGAAAGTTACCAGGTTGATGAGCAGGATCGACACAGCAACACTATTTATATTGTGGCGATCTTGCCAGGATCGCCTCACATAAAAATGTTTGGTAACAATTGCCTCCCATTTGTGCAATATTAGATGCGATTTATATCTTATACAGATACATTTCTGCCAATTGTCGCAATCTTGAAATTAATGAATCTGTTTCTTTTAAATCACTTTTTTGGGCGTACTATCAAATTAAGTGTTATGACCTCACTAAAACAAAACTCAAGTTATATTAATTCACTCTTTCAGCCAACCTCTGTAACCTCACTTTTAGCATCCTGGATATAAAACCATAAAATGATAGGTGACGCTCTTGAAGATATTTTTTTCCCTCGCTAGTGACACCAAATCATCAGAAGATGTCGATAGTTGAATAGTTTAGCGTATTTTCTCAGTCAAAAAGGACCAATAGTTACCAGTTACTGTAGGCCCCACGTTGGGCGCCAAAAAATTATACATGCTTGTTTTCATAATTTAGAAGCGCAAAAATTGAATCACGTCAAACTAACTATGAATAATATAACAATCATTTTAACGTACAATATTAAACTTAAATTCTTATAATTTTATTGATTTAGTCTAAAGCTTAATATTTATTACAGTCAGGTAATACAACAAATGTTCCCGTTTCTCTTCTTGATGGCTTCTGCTAGACTAAACTTTCGAGCCATCAAAAAATCGCGTGACATCTCCATCTCGTTCAAACTTCATTACCTTGACACTTTTTGAAGAGGCAAGCATGCATTAGCTCGTCAATTTGCGAGCCCGCGTTTTTCCCGCACTCGTTCTCTTTTCGATCGCGCGGAACATCGCAGATCAACACTATTACCTATCCATCCAATTTCGAATATAATTTTCTTGTTAGCTATAAAATCCAATCAGAGCGAAGGCAAACTAGCACACCCATCGTCGAACGAGCGAGCAGTTAACCAACCGGACCCCTTTTTCGGGGTATAGGATAGGGATAGGCAACGGCGACGGAGGGTCGACTGAAAAGCCAAGAGAAGGGCGGAAGGAGCGAGGCTTCAAGGGCCGCCGCCAGTTGCGGCAAGGAAGAAGAATCGAGTTAACTGACTGCCGCTCTTTCTCGCATTATTATCCTGTGGGTTACGCGAAATGCCGTCCCTTTGTACAGTCGCCAAATAAAGTTACGAGACTTTTTATTAATTTTCAGTTGCGGCAGCTTTGCTTCTCCGACGTGATTTCGTTGGGGAAATAAGGAGCGCTTCGAAATTCTCTGCCTTAATTGTGGTTTTCGTAAACTTATTAAAACAGAAAAAATGAGGACCGGCTAGTTTCAAGTATGGTCCTCGAGGGCTGTTCGTCAACATCAGTGGAGTCTGAACTTAAATTGAATTCATAATTTTGTTTATCTGACCTCTGTTTACCTGTAACCTCTGTTTACTTAGTTGTTTATGTACACAGTATGTCAACAAAGCATTGTTTACATGTTTTGAACGTGTAAACAGAATAACGTGAACAAAGTGATTCAGCCTTCTTTACATCAAGTCATCATTTGGTTTTGACATTTTGACCATGTAAACAGATTAACCAAAACAAAACTGTTCATTTTTGTTTACAACTAGTTATTCATTTGAAATTATCAAAACAAAAAACGAAGGTCAAACCTTTGTTCCAAACAATCCATTTATTTACTAGATACTTGTGTAACAAATGCAATAAGGTACGTTTTAGGTAAGAACTCGTCCTTACAGTATAAGAGTATACATAAATGTTTCCAACGTCACACTTTATTAACGCGGAGTTTTATTAAACGTTTGTCTACCGTATAGGTCTCGCATTGGGCGCCAAAAATAATGTTTTCATAATCAAACAAAAATCAAATTTCGAAGGTCAAAACTTTGTTCCATATTTATTTACAAGATACTTGTCTAACAGCTACAGTAAGATACGTTTTAGGTCAGAAACTATGGACGTCAAGCCAGTAGTCCCCGAAACCGGCGGACACCGAGCAGCTCATAACCCCGGCGTGAAACGATCTCGAGCGTAACACAAACATCGCGCAATATTTTGTAACAATCGAAGACGAGATAAGAAGCGCTTTATATACGGCCTTGTAGGAGCCGCGCGCGATCTATATAAACAACCCGCTATATATAGAAGGTGGTCTACCAATATCGCGGCGCAATCATGGTTCTTACTGAAGGATGAGGTGGCGCTGGGCGGTAGAAGTCGAGGACGACGAGATATACGAGCGCTCTTCCCTCGATCCGAGTTCCGGATTAAACTTTAATTGATTCAACTCCGTGGTCTGTAGTCAGCCAGGCACGAAGAAGAGGAGGGCACTCGCCCATTGCCGAGTTCTCCCGTGCTGCGATTCTTCCGGAACGGTATCTGCTTCCTTCTGTTCGCCCGGCTTGGCGGGGCGAGACGCCGGGGTCCGCCCCCCGGAACGTCGTTTTCCTCGTTTTTCCCCTGACATCGTCTTCTTTCTTCTTCTTGTCTTCCGCCTTGGTCTTGGCAGTCCGGGCGCCAGGATGCACCCATTATTCTTTTCCGTATACACGCTGCGTGGCGTGTGTCAGTACCGTAACTAGATGTTATTCAACCTGAGGCATTTCAACGTTTCAACTTGAACTGACTCTTTATCCCGAGACTTGCTGCTTTTCGCTTTAATTTAATCACGAGCACGGCGCTTTTTTGAATTTCAGACGGTCGGAGCTTTTCGATGCCCGGCTTTTGGGCTGCATGTCCTTTGTCGCTGTGGCGTTTTTAGGGTAGAGCCAGAGCTGGCTGCCGGGGAAAAGTTCGTGGTCACTCGGGAAGTCTAGTACTTAGGATATTGAATGTCAGATTACTTGATGTATTGTATGAAAGTAAATGTAAGACTTGGGCAGAGATATTTCGTTAGTTTGTTGGGTGTAACAGTGGCAGGATGTCGTAATTAGAGGATAGAAGTCATAGGTAGAAGTCAAAGAGGGTGAATATATGAAAAATCTGCAAAGAAAGTTGATCGTCAGATCTACTTCAAACATGATTAAACCTCTTTGATAAATAGTTATAATTTACTTAAAATATGTTTTTTGCGCTTCTAAAATATAAAAGCAAGTATGCATAATTTTGGCGCCCAACGGGGGGCCTATAATGTGGACATTAAATTGAAATGCTTTCTTGGTATAACACCTTTACCTTCATCACTTTTTTCATTCAAATTCATCACGCCTTCGCACTTTTTAAAATGATTCCACTCCAGAGGGAAAAAAGTACGGAAAATTGACGCGTATCTCATTAAGAAAGCCCATTTCATCGCCAAGTATCGTCGATGTGACAGTAGGTGCAAAAGCGGAAGTGCGTCGAATATGAGCAGGGCTGCTCGAAATGGGGAACGACAGTCAGGGTGGCAGCAATAGGCTCTTTTGCTCCGTCACACACGGGATTGAAGCTTATTTTCACAATAGGGCCTCCACAAGCGGAAAGTATAGTTATCTGTGTTACGGGGGAGCGATGAACACGCCGATGGGACAGTCCGGAAAATGACGATCGTTTACTCCTCGTACGACGCCTCATCATTACAGCCGCCCTGCTCCCTATTGCCACTGATTAAAAGTATCCCAACCGAACAAATGTCTTATCTAATGGCACGAATTCATGTCGATGATGATGGTATTCACGATGCGGGGGGTCTAGCAAACGTTCGTCGTTTTTGCTATTTACTCGATGAAATTTCAATGTTTCAGTAGGGCATACTGGTCTGTAGTTATTTTTTTGATAAAGTTGAAACGGTGTTTTTTAGTGTCTAGATATACAAGAAAATCACCGGAGCTATACCGGGGGTATACAAACTTATTTATTCTGACGCGACCCTGACCGGTATAATGTCAGAATCGCCTTAAATAAAAATGTTTAGATATTATTCAACGTTGATAACATTGTTTTTGATAAAGTGTTGCTTGACCTACAGAAACATTGTTGTGGAAGTGTGTATACAAAACTATTTATATTGTGGCAATCCTGCCAGGATAGCCTCACATAAAAATGTTTCTTCATAATTGCGAACCTGATATTATACCGGTCAGGATCGCCTTAAATAAAAAAGTTTAGATATTGTTCAACGTTGATAACATTGTTTTTGATAAAGTGTTGCTTGACCTACAAAAACATTGTTGTGGAAGTGTGTATACAAAACTATTTATATTGTGGCGATCCTGCCAGGATCGCCTCAATATAAATATGTTTGGTTATAATTGTCTCCCATTTGTGCAATATTAGATGCGATTTACATCTTATACAGATACATTTCTGCCAATTGTCTTGAAATTACTGAATCTGTTTCTTTTAAATCACCTTCTTGGACGTGCAATCAAATTAAGTGTTATAACCTCACTAAAACAAAAGTCAAGCATTCGCGGTTCGCTTTAAAGAGTCGGCTATTTTTTCATCAAGAATTCATTGGCAAACGCCGACGCATACTCAATTCAATTCGACATTTTTAACCGTGATTGCAATCGGCCGCGAAGTGAAAAAGGCGCTCGCCGCAGACGGCGTGAAGCGCTTATTAATTCTCCTCGAGCGACTGAGCGGAACGGGATTGTGTAAATGCGGGGTCGGCGAAGATGGCAGAGCGGCCGGGGTGGGATCTTGAGGGCATTTTCCAGGAATCTTATTTATTATCCCCCGACGACGACGAACAATCGCGAACTAATTCAGTCCGCTTAATTACCGACAAAAGAACAATAAGATTTCGTGCGCTTTTGTCCCGGGCAAAAATGAGAAATTATCTCGCGGGTCAGTGGCCACGGCCGGCTGCTCGAACCCAAGAGGCATTTGGACACGAGCGCCTCGAGCGATCCGCGAAAATCCCGCCCGCTCGCTACCACTAATGATGCAGCGTCGTAATTGCATCGCGAATATTCATGCAAAAATACTCAAGACAGTTCGGCGGCCAGAAGACCGATTCACGGAGTCAGCAGCAAATTTTCGGGATTGGTTCAGGGAGATCCTCGGTGTATAGATAATTAGCGTCGTAATAAGTCTCGAACGCCTTAATTTTTGGGACCATGTTGCTGGACCAGCGATCGAGACAAATCTAAAAAAATGATAGGCGTTTGGTTAGACACGAATTAAACAACTTCTTTATACTATTATTAAATTTTATTCGCAGAAACCATATGGGCGGGATTCATATATATCATGGGGGCGTCGTTTTGCGTGTACACACTGAGAAAACTAGATGGCGACCTGTACCATCTAGATGGCGACCAGCGCCATTTAAATTGCGAAAATCGCCTTCTAGATGGTACAGGTCGCCATCTAGATGGCGTTGGTCGCCATCTAGTTTTCTCAGTGCAAGTTTACAGGTTTTTGTTTCATGACATGTCAAAACCTGATGGAACGCTGCTCTTCGGATAACATTCTGATCAATGCTCACAGAGGATGCTGTGTTTTTCGAAAAACTTTCTACAGTTTTGTAATTAACATTCTGAGTTGTTTGATAATTTCATGAAATACCCTTTGCTTTTATAACCTCGGTACACGTTCCATCAGGTTTCGCAAAATTGTATGCATAAAATTTGGGACCCGCTGCTACGAAGGCTCTAATATAACTCCCTTCACCGTAACAAAGAAGTTCATCCGTTAAATCACTAAAATTCATAACCCGAAAAACAGAACCTCAATTTTTAGGTTACTATGACAAGGAGAATTCTCTCGCTGCCATCCCATCCAGTACCACACTGCCCAAGACGAGTAACTAGTCAAACTAATGTAAATTAGTGGTGCCATGACTCGAAAACTCGCCAGATGACTTTGCAAAAATTGATTGTACAAAGCCTCTGCAGCGAAAAATGTGGTTGATAGATGGTAGGCCGCGGCACTTAGGTCTCCTGCTCAAGCGCATTTAACTGCCATTTCACTCTTCATCTCTGCAATGCGATGCCGCTCGATAAGCCCTCTCTGTTCTCGGGTCGATCTGATAGCGCGATCTGTTTAGCCGAACAATTCGACATCAGACGGCTTTTTCTCGGGCCTGACCGTTTGTCAAATAGTTGCAATAGTTAATCCGGTTAGGGGCAATCCTGGCGGAATAGGTGGAGTGTAAGAATGACAAGACGGAGGGAGCCGACTGTACGCGTGATACAGCGCGGGCTGATTGCAGCGACGGGTAATGACTGCGAGGGTGAGCAGCAGCCTGGAAATAAGTAAAAATTTTAAATTTAGTTACAGCTCGGGCGCGTGGCTGCGACACGTAAATACGTGTGAGAGCGTCGTGTGCGTCGCTCGGGTCCGCTCGTTTTTTCGTTCGCGCGCAAACACGCAAACACGGACACGCGGATTTACGGACACGGGCGTGTGATGTTTGCGACGGCCAGAGTACACTCGGGGATGAGTCAGCGATGCCGGCCGACAGCGGCTACAGCCGCCCAAGGGTGTGAGCTTTAATGAGGGCTACCGAATTTCACACCGACTTGCTCCGCGCAAACCTCCGTCCGCAGCTTTGCATCCCGTGGAAAACTTTTTCGCGGGAGATGTTTCGGGGATTGCGACCTTCTGATTATGAGGGACGGCGGTGATGTGGGCAGGTAGCCTGGTTGGCGACGAGTTCCACTTGAAAGTTGCTGCGGCGATAATGGGCCGGGGAAAAAATTAGGCAGAGTTGAGGTGATGTCGAATGGAGTGAGCAACTCTGAATTGGCCATTTCGCACCAAAAGTGATTTTTTAAATAATTCATAAACTAAGTTATTTGGAAACCATGGAATCATGAGTTATCAAAGACTTTTTATCTCTTACGCATACTCAAATGGGTCAATTCTGGGACGATAGGTACACTGAAAAAAATCCGTGTAAAATTACACCGACAGTCGGTGGCATTAAAAAACCCACGTTTAACGGTGTAAAATTACACTCATAGTGTAACTTTACACTATTAGTGTATTTTACACATGTAGTGTAAAATTACACTCGTAGTGTAATTTTACACTACATGTGTAATTATATAACACTACCAGCCGAAATAAAATTACACAAGTTGCGTATATTTACACACTGGACCTACCTAACCAAACTTTTGAACATCACCAATGTGACAAATTGCAACCTCACAGAATTTTCTCAGACTTTGCAAGACATTTACCGATCGATCGGACCGACTGGTAGCAACACTGCGACATACCCACACGGACGAAAATATATTCGTAAAATGTATGTCAAAATATATCAAATATATTTCGGCAAAAAATTATATAATTCGTATATATTTTATATATATTTATTGCATATAAGCAGTGAAATATATATAAAAATATATATACATTTATATGTTATATATATTTAAAATACATTTTATATATTTTAAATATATTGAACATATATTTTTTGCGGCAAAAAGTTATATATTTACGCATATATATAAAAAATATTTTTTCGACCGTGTGGGAATATAGTTGTAACCTATGAATCTCGAATGGTCCCTACTTGAAGCAACTTGAAATTGAATTCTATTAACTCGGACAATTTCTTCCGTGTTATTTAAACTACGTGAAAATTAAGGTGAAATAGCAGTAGATAGCGCAGTTCAACGGCTTATATCTCGTGCGTTATATGTAATTTAAATTTCGAAACGAAACTGCGACGCAATTGTTTCATGGCGATTCAGATATGCAGTTGAAGACATCTCCTTTTACGGCCTTCGTCGAAAACACTCTAATCTGTCTGCCGTTTCAGCTGGATCGAGTGCAGCCCAATCCGACTCGCAGTTCCAACATTTCACGAGATGTCCCTTGAGTGTAGATGGCGAACGGGTTTGGCCGGCAGAACTTGGCGGCTTAATGAACCGAAGCGTGATCAATTCAATAATTGGGCAAATCTTTATTAATACACGGGGAGAAAAAATGCCATTAAACCAACAACAATCTCCGTCTATAACTGAGAGCAAAAGCAGATCGCCCTTGGTTCAAAAACAGGCACTGATGTTTTAAAAATCTGACTTTTACTACACGGAGAAAACACCGAAGCACTGAATCGACTGAGTCGTTTGGCGATGAAATTTGTGCCAAGCAAACGACTCAGTGCTTTGCTCGCACGACTGAGTCGTTTGCA
>JABFPB010006400.1:0-12063 GCA_022817645.1 Ceratoteleas bidentatus | reverse complement strand
ATCAAAGGAATCGGAACAAACATGTTTCCAAAACAATGGGTACACTTGAACAGGTAATATTTGGGCAATATATTAATTTGCGCTTTTGGGTTATGATCGGGTAAGAATTTTCTATTATCTCATGTGCGCTTTTGGGTTATTTGAATGTGCGCTTCTAGGCTATTTGAATATGCGCTTTTGGGCTATTGGTTATGAGCAGGGCTATTGGCTCGGTTTGATATCACTATTTTTTTATTCGCTGCACAATCTTGGCGTAACCTTTAGAATGTAAATGTTTTTGGTTGGGATCACAATTACATAAAAAGATATAGCAGTTTCGTGTTGCGCTGCACGCAGTTTCGCGCGCTGTGAGTGGCCCGGCGCTGCAATCCTAATAGTTTTCAACACAGAAACGCAGTGTAATATAAAACAAACATTAACACTATGTTGTATACCAATTATACAACATAATTTTAAATGATCAGGCACGTGCAATCGCAGTCTTATAATTCTCGTCGACAGAAAACTCCCTACAAATAAGTTTGTTTGTACCTAATGATATAAAACTATGAAATTGTTTGGTGTAGATTACTCGCAAAGCTCTACTAAATCTTCGACTTAATTTTTTTTTCTTCTTTCTTTCGATCTTCCTCAGTACAAAATGCGAATTTCACATATCTTCAAAATAAGATATTGTTAAGAATCGGGCTAACGCCCATTCCTAACGTCGCGAATTTTGCTGCTTAAAAAAATAATTCTCAAGTCTACTCGATTCCTTTACGATTGGCTGCTCAATCGGCAAAATCGAGCAAGTCAATGCACTGAGCATCCGCTCACCTTCGATGTGGCAATGCTGGATTGACGTTTACTGAAGGAATCAAGTGGGAAATGCATGCTTATATTTCTAAAATTAAGAACAGACGTGTGCAAAGTATGAAAGCACAGGCAATGTGCAAAATATGGTCAATAAATATGGGCCCGTGCCCTTATTCGCTCTCAGTATTCAGTACTCAACTCGGGCAGTAACTAGGCGCATCGCCGCCTTAATTCTTTGCACTCGTCGCGCTAATGTAGTAGTGTAAGATTTACCGGAATAAACCATTCAACGTGTCGAACCACAATAAATTTATTTACCCAAATTCACGCTGCCCAACAATATATTTAATTAAAATATATTTTCGTTTATCCTTTTGTATATCCTTTTGTATATATTTTAGTATATATTTTAGTATATATTTTAATATATACTTTATTATATGTTTTGGTATATATTTTTGTATATATTTTGTTGTCATATTGCAACATCAGTAATGAACGGGCTAAATAAACAGATCAATTTTAATTATTCATTATTTTAATTATAATAATTATTTTCGTTGCAATTATTGCTATTATGTATTATGTATAAATTAACTGTAAATAATTTTTGATTCCCGATTTGTGGACTAATTACTGACTAGTTTAACTGGCAAGTTCAGCTGTTCAGTGCCTGTTAAGTTACTGCTTTAAACAACTATCCGGTTACTAGCCAGTTTTCCTATAAGGCACTAGACAAAACTGGATACAGCCTTTCTAGAAACTGAGCAAAATTTTTATTTCAGTTTCCGTAACACGCGGAATCTTGGCGCGCTGAACGCGCCACTTGCAGCGCGCGAAAATACGTGCAGCGCGACACGAAAACTGCTATAACTTTTTATGTAATTGCGATTCTGACGTTTTTGCACGTGCCCAGGTAATAGTACACTACACCACTAGGGAGGCAATTTCGTATTTCGAAACGAGTGAACTTTCGGAACGAGGCGAAGCCGAGTTCTGGAAGGAACGAGTGAGAAATCGAAATTCCCCCCGTAGTGAGGGAAAAATTCTTCCTAGTTCCTAGAAAGGCTGAGTCCAGTTTAACTGTTTACTAGCTAGTAACTACATAGTAGTGTAACGCATTAACCGAAGAGGCACTAGCCAGTTCAAGTATAACTGTTGAGAGCCTAATCGGGTACTAATTAGTTCGAACTTGACATGTCCCAACTATCTAGTTCCTAGATAGAACTGCCCAGTGTCTTGAGAGAACAATCCAGTATCTAGATGGAAACTGGACAATTAAACTTGACAAGTTTAACTAGTCAGTGCCTTGACAAAACTAGAGGAAACTGGACAAAGCTGGTCAAATTTTTACTTGGGTGTTTCCAATTCTCCATTAAATATACTTTTAAGATATTTTCATTAAAAATTCATATCTCATTGACAACACCCTTCTTCCATCAATTGTTTATTTAATTTTGCAATAAACAATATAATATTATATTTTTTTAACTTTAGGTGCAATAACACTGCAAAAAGAGGTGTTTCATAAGCGTTTTGTAACGAAACATTAAAACATCTTGTTTTCTTCGAATTTGTGTTTCAAATCTGCTTTATGACTCAGATTTAATGTTTCGAAACAAAACATGTTTTATGCATCAAATGAAAAAAAACATTTTTTCGCGTTTCAAAAAAAATGCACGCTAAGAAAACATATAATACGTTTCATAAGGAAACATTTCAAACTAAAGAAAACATATTTCATACTAAACATGTGAAAATGTTTACTTAAAAAAAGTAAAACGCCTGAAAATAACTTATAAATCATACATACAGTTCTTTGCGCTGAAAAATATAATTGAGAGGTGATGAATTTCTCGGGAAAATAATGATAAAAAAAGAACGGTGCAAAAAAAGAACGATGAAATAGAAATGTTTATTTAATTAGAAAATGTTATTTAATTTTGTTATTAATATATTCAAAGGAATGATTTCTGTCCTTGTCCTTTCTTCTTCATTTTGGACAAAAACTAAAGCTCTCAGTCAAAATGTATTTCACAACACTTTTCATAATTCGAATGTTCTGGTGGTCCTAACCTAACCTTACCCGACTTGTTTTCCTTTAACTTGCGTTATCAATGCTTTTAAACCACGTTTTTGATTCACGCGAAAAGTAGTGGGTAGTGCAAAAATAGTGCAAAATGGAAAGAACAATATATTGTTATATTAATGAACGCATTAAGCGAATAAAATTCATCTCTGGATCTGGTCAAAGTGATTTTGATAGTTTTGGAATTTCGCTTTTGGAAGAAATCGCGAAAGATATGATTTTGTGTGAAACAGTCCTCGACAAAACTCTAGTAATGCAAACGAAAGATGAAAAGGGGAGGTTATGTGATCTCGAAGAAGGTGACGAGATCAAAGACGGTGCCGATGTAATTGTTTTAGTGATAGATTTCAAACCTTCGGGTTCTGACACGCCAGTGGCGACGGAGTCTATTCACTACGTTGATATTGCTGTGGCTGGGCCATCTAAGCAAGTAAGTGTTAAAAATTTATACTTGGGCTTAAACAAATTATGATTTTGTATTATATTTTTAATCGGATTTATTTCATTTTAATTGGATAATAATTTTTTTCCACGTTTGATTTTTTCCACTAGTTTTTTATATAACGAATAAAATCTAAATTGTATTATAACTTATTATAGTTCAAATATATTGCAAACAATTGTACTAAATATTGAACTAAAAATTAATTTAGAACAGTTATTTTCACCTCAAAATGGAAAAAAATGGAAAAAATTATGTGTATAAAAGTTTAAATTGTATATTAAATTGTTCTTTAAAATTGCAATTATTAATGAAAAACAATATTTTTTACAGGCAGAGATAAACAATGGTAATTGCAAAGACACTGTTCTAAACGAAAATTCGTCTACAAAGCAAAGGATCCATCAAACTGCACCACTGTTAAAATCAAAAGTCCAATATCCTGCTCCTCTCCCACCGCTTACCGATACGCTGAAAAATATGCTGGACGATGGCTTGATGTATGACAAACAGAGACACTTTGTGCAATTTTGGGCGCAGCACTTGTGTTCTCTTACCAATAACACACCGACATCCAATGACTATACTAATTATGCATTAACTATTGTTAACACCTATCCAATATTGCAAGGAGGAAAGGGGAAATGCGTGAGTACTTAATCAACTGTAAAAATATGTTTCAATGGAAACTATTTATATTTTATATAAATAATTCTAAAACAAGAATAAATATAATTAAATAAGTTTTTTCTAACGTAAACAATTAAGTAATAGAATCAAAATAAAATTAATTGAAATGTTTGATTAAATTTTAGATTAAATAAAACGTTTGATTAAAATTATTAAAATAGTTAATTTCTTTTAATTTAAACATAATTAACTTCCTAAATACTAAAACACTTTATAAAATCGCTCAACTATTCATATTAATTCATATTCATTATATTCCATCGATAGTTTCCGATACTCTAAACCTTCGATACTATCGATTGTGCTATCGATGTTTAGCCACCCCTATTTCTTAGCGAGCCGTCTGCTGAGTGTTTGTGATTAAACTTGCATATTTTGTATACGTTATTTACGATTATCGGTATCGGTTTTGCAAATGAGAATGTTTAGTGACATGATTTGGTTTTTTATAAACGGCTGTGTGCAAACTGTCACAGTGTCATAGTGGATTTAGTTCGGTTTTTCCGTGAAAATGCTCATGACAGACAGTGGCTTGGAGGTTAAACAGCACAGCTATAACTGAAAGTGATTGAAAGTATGTAAAAGTAGAATTGGCTCTCCAGTCATATACTTTACCAAGTTGAGTTCAGAGGTTTACTTGTGTTAACCCTTATTTACTTTTATTTATTATTCATAAAAATTCTCGTTTACTCGTATAAATTAAATTTCTCTTTATTGTGGTGACTTATGATTATTGAATTTATTGACTCTCACCGCTTCATTTTCCTGTTCGTTTTCTTAATTATTGTCTCTCATATTTTAATTGTTTATGCACTCATGAACTTTGACATCGTTTAAATGTACAATTTTAATTTATTATGAAGTAGCGTCATCGAAAAACAAATGTTAAAAGCAATCCTTTTGAGTTCTAACAGTGACACTGTATATTTGAGTAATAATTAAAGTGAATACAAAGACTTAGCTACTTTTTTCAGCTTTACCTTTTTTGAGCTTTTTTAAAAGACCCTACACTAACCTATTTGAATAGTGAAATACATTAACCTACCTCAATAGTGAATGGTTTCGTGTTATTTCAGCGGTATTCTCAATTTTATGCGGTAAAATTTCTCTGAAAGTAACTGATAAGTAAAGATACACAGCAGATATAGTGTTTAGAGCGTTATAACATTCATAATTTGTCTCAATGTCACTTTTAAACAAATTATACAAGTATTTATTTTTTATTTAAATTCGTTTGTTCAAATTTCATTAACATCATTAAAATGTAAATATGTTGCTATGAGTACACTGAAAAAAAGCTTTTCAAGTTTTTAAAGCAAGAGTCGCCACGCTCAAATTGCAAGACGGGCTTCCATGCCATTATGGCGTGAGATTCGTGCAACTACAGCTGACACCCATGCAAGTATAGGTTAGGCGCAGTTAAGCGTCTGCTTTCCTAGCATGACTCTATGCTGTAATGGCATGAAATGACATGCTATGGTAGAGTGTGTCAATTTATGCTTTTAAAGCTTGAAATTTTTTTCAGTGTAATGTGATTTTTTCCATTTTTTTCAAAAATATGATATATTGTGTAATAATTATTATACAATATAATTATCATTTTTATTATCATTTTAAATAAATAAAATTATTATAATATACATTATATAATATTTTAAACACGGGTATAAACCTTACAAATAACTAATGTCTCATTGACTTTAGATTAAAAAAGTCATGATTTTGTTGAACCTTAATAATGAACAGCGTGAAATAATACTATAATTTCATAATACCTTCATTTTCAAAATTACTTTTTTTAAATTTTATTAACAGGGTGTTTTGAAAAGCCAACTAAGTGCCTGTATTAGAAATTCTAAAGTTAGGCACATGAAAGCTTTGAAGAAAATGAATGATGACTCTGCAGATGAACCTCCGCCCAAAAAAGCTTCGGTCCCATCTAAAGAGTAAGGATTACATTTTAATTTAAAATATCAAATCAAACATTGGAAGCTAAATATCAATCATATAAGTAGTTGGTCCTAATAAGTAGCGGTTTTTCACTGTGTATAACTAATATTTGTGTGCAATTTATTGAAACAGATAAAACAATTTGAATAATACGCCACTTAATTGCCAAAAAATATATTTAATTACCATGAGAGCTTGTATGACAGCTAGTAAATAAACAAAGATTTGTATATAAATTATTCCAAAAAATTTTATTGACATGTGAAATGCAAATTGAAATGTTCAAAATAAAATTTTATCGTTACATAACGCGCCCCCTATCCCTTCGTTACGCTGATCTGAACCCCTCCCAAATTCGGATTCAGCGCGTTATATTTATAATATACAGGAAAACTTAAGTCTAGTCTTCGGGTTTTAATTGTTTGTATACCTTATTCATTTTTATTTATTAACATTTATGAATTTACATTGTTTTGTACCGATAACTGAATTATGCTTATGCACTCATAACTGTAAATTATATTCAATAAAAAATAAAACTTAATCTATCGTATACATTCGAACTATCCAAACGTTTTCTTGCACAACTCTAATATTTTTATTAATCGGCTGTTTTTACCAGTTATGAATTTATTACATTTTTTTCTGTAGAATATTTGGAAATCAAACGGACGTCGGCAGTGCTCTCGCAGAACTAAAAAAGTGCAAGGCCACGAACGATACGTCTCATGTTAGAAGGCTTTTGCAAGAAAGTTTACTGTCTCGTCGAACCTTGATAAAGAGCACTGATATGGAAAATGTAAAAGATGTGGTCAGTGCATTTCCTCAACTGAAGACGTTTTCTTTGGTAATAATAACTAACTTTTTTTAAAAATAGATTTATAAAATTATTGCTAACATATAAATGAAAATTTTTTATTTTATTAAAAATATTATCTACAATTTTCACTGTGCCTGAAATGCGTATTTTATGTCACTTTTGTGTGATTAAGCCGTATGAAATGTAAATAATTATCAAGGCAATCAAACTATTTAAAAGAAGTTGCTGAGTGCATTTTTCTTTTCCCAATGAATGGGAAAATGTTCAATATTCCCTTTTCAGGAAAAGTGGAACTCGTGTTTAAGAACACTCGTTGAATAATGTATTATTTTCAGATCATGTACGAATTATACCTCCTAAAGAATATTGAATCTAATTACATGTATAGTAGATTGGAATACATCATAAAAAAGTTAGCGACTTATTTGTCATTGAAAGCCAGTGACGAGCACAGTAAAATGATCGTCATGGAAGAGGCTACTTTTGGCCTCACTCAAGTGAAATTCAGAAAAGTTAACGAACCCATGATTACAATTAAAGAGGTATTTTTTATTATTTTTTATTTTATTTATTTTTTTGGCTTTTTTTATTGCATATTTGAGACCAAAGTTTAATACATTGTGACGACCACCCCGGTTACCCTCCGGGGCGGCGTGCACTGGGTCCTCACGGGCCGACCCTGGGCGCCAGGTGACGTAAGTCACCGCGTGCCCGCTCGCGGACACGCTTTCATTCGGGCCGGCCGCCGGCTAGCGTGGGTGCAGGTTAGGCGGGCGAAATGATCACACGGGTAATTCTATACAATAGTCTTTATTGGGGCATCGTGCCCCCAAAACACGCGAATACACCGGGCGCCCCGCGCCCCTTGTCACGGCCACACGGCCGACTTCGCCCTCCCCTCGTGGCGATCCGGCCCTCCCCTCACGGCGGCACTCGCGTCCCCCAAATACCTGGGCGCACCCCCCCCCGGGGGGCGGCTCCTGCTAGTGGATGTCGGCCCGGTCCTCCTCGGGCTCCCGGCTCCTCCGCTGGGGCTCCTCGCCATCGTCCGGCATTTCCTCCGCGGCTCCTCATCCGCGGTGCGCCTGCACCGGCGCCCTCGCGATGCCCTCCGCCGCCCTCTCCCCTCAGGTCCCTCCATTATCCGCATCGGCGGCGGACTCCGGGCTCCTCCGGCGGCTCCTCTGCGCCGATCTTCAGCGCGGCTCCTCGGGGCCCTCGGTGTATCTGCACCGGCCCCCCCCCCGTGCCCGGCCGCGCACTCCTGGCGGCTCACAGGCGTTCACGGCGGTGCCCCGCCGCCGAAGATACGAGTCATATTAAAGACGACATTACTCGGCTTCGAAAGTGGGCAATTATGTCAAACCAAAAACAAAAACATTTAAGCGAACTCTTGTGCATATTAAGACGAAAAGCCTATCCAGAATTACCCAAATGTGCTAAAACTTTTGTACGAACTAACCATGTTAATTATACAATTCAAAAAATAACCGAAGAAAACGGCGACTTATCAGAATATGTTTATTTGACAATAGCAGGAGGATTAAAAAGATGCGTTAATGTAGATTTGCACATTTCAAATGAGTCACATGTGCAAATAGGAATTGATGGTTTACCATTATATAATTCAAGTTCTAAAAATTGGTGGCCGATTTTATGTTAAGTTTGTTCAGATGCAGATAGATATAAGCCTTTTTTTGTAGCTGTTTATGGAGGTAATGGGAAACCAAAGAATATCGAACAGTTTTTAAACGATTTTGTAAATGAAGTAAATGAGCTGCAAAAAAACGGTATTGTGATTGAAAACAAGCATTTTTCGTTCAGATTGAAATGTTTTATTTGTGATACTCCGGCCAGATCATTTGTAAAGTGTATGAAAGGTCAACTCTTGTGAAAGATGTTAAAGGATCCAGAGTGAATATGGTCACTGTCTTTGATGGTACAAAAGAACAGGAGAGAACAGATGAAACGTTCAGAAGTAAGGATCAGATAGAACACCACACTGGTAGCAGTCCAATTTTGGCTATTGAACCAAAAATCAACATGGTGCAAGATTTCGTTCTGGACTTTATGCACTTGTGTATTGGTATTCCCAAGGAATTACTTGAATACTGGCTGAAAGGCAATTTGGATACTAGACTTGGGTTCAAAAGCAAAGAATTATTATCATTTAGAATGATATGTTTAAGACATCAAATCCCTAGTGAATTTCAACGAAAACCCAGATCACCGTCTATGATTACTTACTGGAAAGCTGCTGAGTTTCGTTTTTTTGTATTATATTGTGGACCTTTCGTATTAAAAGGTTTACTTCCAAAACAACTATACAAATATTTTCTGTTATTACATGTTGCTTGCAGAATTTTATGCAGTAAATCATTGGCAGTAGAATTTAGTGATATTGCAAAGGTTTATTTAGAAACATTTACAAAAGTATCGAAAGAAATCTATAGAAAGTCATGTCTTGTTATGAATATGCACAATATAAGCCATTTAGCCGATGATGTAAAAATCATGAAAATTCCACTAAGTATGATGTCTGCGTTACCTTTCGAAAACGTATTAGGAAAATTGAAACTTTATTTAAGATCGGGTTATAAGCAACTTGCTCAACTATGTAGGCGATTATACGAAGAATATTCAGTAATTGATGAGAAACCTCAGCTTCCTAAAGAACTAGAGATTATAAAACGTAAAACTCATTCTGTTTGCCTTTTGAAAATCCGTTATAAACAACTATTTATAACCACGACGTCACTAAACAATGTAGTTTTACTTAAAAATGGACAATGTTTCAAAATTGAGAAGATGGTTTTACAAAACGAGTCAACGAGTAAAATTTTAATTCATGCTAAAAAATGGAAACAGGTTAAACCTGCATTCAATTATCCAGATAAATCTAATATTTTACAAATGTACGAATTAAAATCAAGTCCATCTTCAAAATTAATAACATTTCTTTTAAATCATATTGAAACAAAAATTGTACTACTACAATTGTCAATTGGCAACGAAGAAAAGACATTTTCGATTCCCTACCTTCATCAATTCTAGTTACGACTCCATCTACTTAGCTGATTGTTTATAGGCTGTAAATATTATATATTTAGTGTTTGATCGAAAATATTAAAAGAAAATTAACGATTCAAATAATTTGTAGTCGACTGCGATCAAGATTATTTTTGTTTATTATTAATTTTTAAAAGTGTCGGTTTTGTATACGAATATTGCATTAAAAAAATATAAAAAATATTGGAATTTAATTGATTGTTACTCCGCATCCTGAAATTATAAATGAAATGTTTTGAAGAAAATTCTTGTGAAATTGTAGAATATCATTTTTATCTCATTTAATTCCATACAATATAGCTGTATTTTTATATAATTCCAAAAACTTCAATAGGTTTGAGTTTTATGAATGAAAAAAAAACAAAATAAGTATATTGTCTATTGTTACAATATTGATCAAGTACGCAAAAAAAAATTCTTATCGATTTGGTATTTTATAATAAGTATTAAATTAATCTAAATATAATTAATCGAATAATTAATGAATTATCATTTAAATTTATTGAAACCTATACTCTCTGTATTAATTTGACACAAAGCAGCATATTCAATCAAGTACTGGTATTAATTCGAAGTATTTATATATACTTTTTATAATAAATTTACAATACAATTGCATAATGCGGTATATTTTGAAAAGGAGATATTTAAACCGTGCCGCCAAAACGACAACGACGCCCCCGCACCGCAGCGCGTTCACAGTCATTGTTGTGGAGTCGTTAGAGTTGCGACTATTCGTGCCCGCGCTCGCGTTGTTTACTCAGAATCTCGAGTTGACTGGAAAACGTTTTGTTGTGAAAACGAACTGTTTCATTTATTTAGATTCATGCAGGTGAGACTATTTCCACCACGGTGTGGAATTTTTCAGTTTCCACTACGGTTGGAATTAAATAAAAATAAATCCTGCAATAAGTCTTTATTCAGGAATGCAAAACACTTTTGTCAACATAACTTTTTTTGCGTGAGGTCAAACATGTTGTTTTCATTTGTTCTCACCGATTGAGAACAGGGCTACAACATCTTTTACATTTACATTTTTTACATTTACAAGTAAATATAATACACGCAACACGAGATTGTTGAGAAATAAAAGAAAAAGTTGTAACCATAAAATTCTTTTGTCATGCAAGTTCAAACTTGTTTTTAGTTTTTGTCAACCATTGTTCTCTTTTCCTTGCTATTTTTATCATATTTCTTTTATAGTTGTTCAAAGCTTCATGAAACTGCATTATGCTTTTCTCAAATATGATAAAACACAAAATAAAACATGCAACAATAATCTTTTATCAGAAATATTATAAAATTCAATATAACATTTTTTCTTTGTGCAAGGTAAAACGTGTTGTTTTTTGATTTGTTCTCACTGATTGTTCTATTTGTGCATAATAGAGACGTGTAACTTATTTTAACTGTGCCGCCAAAACGACGACAACGCCCTCATCGCATCGCGTTCACAGTCATTGTTGTGAAGTCGTTAGTGTTACGACTTCACAACATTTCTTGAAGGAAAAGGTGAGATTATTTCCATCACGGTGTGAAATTATAGTGACAAAATTAAATAACATGCTTACTCATGTCGTTTAATAACCTTTGTTTTCTTGTGTTTATCCTTATATACTGTCCTTATTTGCATTCCTGATTCCTACATGAATTGCGTTTTGTAAATATTGTTTATGAGGAGATTATTGACACTCGTAAAGAAGTTGAATCGAAAATTAATTTTGACATTTTCGAAACTAATTTATATTTATAATTGTATTCAAGCCGATTTCTAAATCAGATAATGTTTCTTTTACTTTATAAGATAAATGTTGATTATCATTTTTTTGTGAAAAAAAATGTTCAATTTTTCTTGTAATCATCAAATTGCGTTATACATATCTTGAATATTCACGCAATATAATTCATATTGTGTACAAATTTAATAAATGAATAACTTTGATATTTTTCAAAAAACTTATTTAGAAGTAATTTGTAATTCGTTGAATTTTTAGAAATGTCTTAAGGTAGTTGCACCGGTTTTCGGCAGTGTACCGATTATCGGCAGTTTCATAGATAAAAGGTTTTTTTATATATTTCTGATGACTTCTTCGAATTATTTATTAGACTTACGTCAACATTATATTATAAAGAATATAAATTACCAATTGTTATGGAAATTGAAGCTTCATAATATAAAGAAATATGAAGAAACAAAAACTTCGTCCA
>JABFPB010006399.1:0-12069 GCA_022817645.1 Ceratoteleas bidentatus | reverse complement strand
CCCCCCGGCAGCGGTGCGTACGGCAAGTACAGCTCCAGTCTAGCGACGCGGCGAGCCGCGCGGGCCCATTTTGAGCGGCACACGCGGGAGCTGCGAGCGCGAGCGCGGCCCGACGGAGACTGCCCGGTTAATGTAAATGCACGCGGGCTCGGGGCCCGTCGATGTAAATCGACGGTCCGGTCAGAAAAAGCGCGGCATCGTCGCGCGCGAACGGGTCCCCTTACTGAGCGCCGCCTGTCCTTTTCGGGCCCAAGCCGAGGACCCAACAATTGGCATAAGAAACGCCGAATTCCGCGGAACTGCGCGACACAGGCCAAAGGCCCCGGATCATCGATACCGGTTGGCTAGGCTTTCTTGCGAGCCGGCACGCATCGCGCCGGAATTCGATTAGACTGGGCGCATCGCGGGTAATGGTTCGACGAATGGGGGGGGGAGGGAGGGTTTGGGTGGAAGGTCGAAAAAAGGTTGGGTTGGGTTGGGGGGGATTGGGTTTTGGAGGAGGGTGGGAGGGGGTTTGGGTTTTTGAAGGGATCGATGGGTCTTCTGGTTCTGAAGTTGAAGTCTGGGATACTTTGTAAGGAGTGCTGTTTAGGGAGGTAGTGGGATTTCAGGCTGTGGGAGCATTGATGAGGAGTCAGCTGTTGGGGTAAGATGGTATTATGAACTCAAAATCACTGAGTTCAGTCTGCCAAGTCGTTGTCGCTTCTTCAGGAGATCGTAATCTAGTCTAGAAGGAACTCTTATAGTCCTGGTCCCAAAATGACTTCGACTCTGTCTGCCCAGTCGCGACTCCTTCAGTCCTAATCTGGTTCAGAAGGGAGCCGACTTCCAAACCAGTCTAATCTTATAGTCCTGGTCCCAAAATCACTTTGACACCATCTACCACGTCGCCATTCCTTCAGTCCTTCAGTCCTAATCTGGTCGAGAAGGGAACCTTCTTCCAAAACAGTCTAACTCTTCTAGTCCTGGTCCCAAAATCACTTTGACACCATCTACCAAGTCGCCACTCCTTCAGTCCTTCAGTCCTAATCTGGTCGATAAGGGAACCCTCTTCCAAACCAGACTAACTCTTATAGTCCTGGTCCCAAAATTACTTCGCACTGTCTGCCAAGTCACCAAGTCCTCAGTTCTCACCTCCCGTTCCCGACCAGGAGGAACCAACTGGCAGACCACTTCTTGCAATCCTCCCAAATCACTTATCCACTCTCCACCAGTCCACCATGTCTTCCAGTCCCTCTCACACTACCCCAGACCTTGTCCCAGTCACCACCGCATGCTGGTCCTACACCCGAACCCCAAAATCCTCCCCACTCGGAACCCCCCGAAATCCGTGCCCCTCCCCCCGCTCCGGCGGACCTTTTTCCGATCCGACCGGACGCCCGGCGACCCCGGGCCACCCTGATCGACTTCAGGACAGGACGCGCGTGATCGAAGGTGCGACTGGCGTGATTAGCGGGCGGCGTGCAACTATGTCCGGGGGACCGCGGGTTCTGGCGGACTCGGCGCGGACCCGCAGTGTCTGTGCCGCGCCATGTGCGTGGGTGTGTTCGCGCGCGGAGCAAGACGGACGCGCGACCCCGCCGGCCGCCAGACGAGGCTCGAGCAAGACGGCGGCCGCACGCCGAGGGAGACGCAAGTCGGAGGGCGCGTTCGCGCGAGACAGAGAGGGCGAGGGGGGCGGGGGCGGGGAGGGCCAGGCCACCCTTCCAGCGCCGCGGGAACAACCCCAAAGGGGTGGGAGTGTGCGCGCGTGCGCCACGCGGATGGAGGACAGGAGATCCGCTGATAAAGAATCGCGATGTAACGGTCGGTGATGGACGAGACTTTTTTGCAAAACGAGAGGGGTTTTTGGGGGAGAAAAATTTTTTATGGGAATAGGGTGGAAATGAATTTTTGCAACATAGGGTGATGTAGTAATAATTTGAAATTTTGATCGACTTTGACAATTTAGTTAAATCGGGCATTTGTAAGCTGGTAGATCGTTCATAAAGCTGGATAAGCATTTTTGATGTTCTGACGGAATCCTGGTAAAAAGGACTAGAAAACTCCTAGGAAACGTTAATGAAAAACGATTGTCATTCAACAAAAATTAACTGGTGTGTATTCCTAAAATGTAATTCCTAAAACTCTCTAAAGTGCACTGTGAAAAATATCCTTTGGGATGAAAGGGATATTTTGCCCAAAAAGCAAAATCATTTTCATTGAAATTGATTCCTTTTGATAGAAAAGGAATTCATTTCAGGGTAAAAGGATGTTCTTTTTGCGTTTGAATTCTTTTGAAAGAAAAAGAATATTTTTAAGTGTATGGTTCTTACATGGGAAGGAATCCCAAGCAACCCTATGACAAGGAATTGTATTCTAGCCATTCATCCATCTTCGACTTCATGTTCACCTTGATGTTCATGTGTATTATACTATATGTATTATACTATATGATTACATACTACAATTTATGTATAATTACGCCTAGCAATTCATATCATTGATCCTAAGTCTATTAAAATGAGAACACTAGCATTATGTATTTATCCGATTTCCTCTAATAATATAATTATCTACACATCTTTTTATTTATCTCCTTAGAGTTCTAGGAGTTTACATAGCTGCTGAATTAATTTCGCCTCAGACAACGATACCTGAGAAGAAGTATTGAAGAAGTAAACTTATTTTGGTTTCCAAGTTTAATTTTTTCACAGAGAGAAATCCAGTCCAAGTTAGACGCGTTTTTGTTGTCAATATAGGAAATTCCTGTTCTGTTTACATGAAAATATGTTGCCATAACATAACCTATGTAAATTTAGCATGAATTTCATATTAGCACAATATTTACATGGTTTTCATGTTGATACTACATATTATTTATCTCGGTGTTGTCTTATTAAAGAGATTTCATTTGAAAATAAGACAACTAAATAGATGGGAAATAGGGATATTACAATCATTTTTGAAAGATTCCAAACGTAAAAGTACGCTGATTGGTGATGTATAATTGCCGCAAAGTTGGATTGCGAAAAGTAGAATTAATGAAGAGCGATTGAGGCCTGTTTGAAGAGAGATTGCGCTCGGTGTGTTTAGCTTCGTTTCGGTTCTTCCGGGGCGATGAAAAATGTAGCGCTCGCGAAGTTCCGATCCCGCGATTCATGTAATAATAACGCGCACGCGAATAAGTTACATTTATTCAGCGAGTTGCTGGAGTGCGTTCGGTCGGAGGGAGGTTTGACGTTAATGTAATTAAAGATAAATCCGACACATTTTTGGCCGTAGGAGGATCCGTCTAATTAATGTTAATACGCCCTTTTTGCAAATGTTTGACGAAATCCGCAAAAGAGATCGCGACTACGCCTCCCATATAAACTCCAATGTATACTCAACCAAACCCAATATTGTTCCAAAGAACATTTCGTTGGCACTGAACATTTCATCTCCAATCCTGATCCCCATTTCCAAACCATTCAACGAATATCAAAAAATTATAAAATTGTCACGGAGCCTGAAATTTCTAAAAGAGACCCGCGCCTCCTGTTTCATTCATCATCCCAAGCTCATTTCGGCAAAGACTCGTCGCGCAAAAAAGTCCCGGCGTAATTCGGCACGAAAATATTGTACTCCGTGAACTGCAAAGGCTAACGTGGATACAAAGTGCAATGTCGCGTCGTTTATGTGGGTGTGTCATGAGCAGAGGGTGAGGAAAGTGAGTGAAATACAGGGAGGTAGGATTATGCCACCACCCGCGTGTCTCCCGCTGCCTCCCGGTCGGGGGGAGGCAGCAGGAGACACGCCTGCGCGCCAGCCAGCCTTTCCTCCGGCCCTGCCGGGCTCAAGATTTCAAAACCCGTCCTCCTTTGTCATCTCGCCTGACGCGGAAAAGAATCCCCTTCCCTTATTTTTTATCACGAACTCCGAGTCTGCCGAAACAAAAAGTTTCTTGCCCGAAAGGCACCGTCGTCATCCCCGAAAAATGTTCTTCGAAAGGGGAAGACTGTTGTACATAATGCACGTTCGGTTGAAATTCTTTTTCGCCAATTTCAGGGTAAAGATAGGGGCTTTCTCAAATTCAAGTCTTGCGCGAAATACGGCGTTGTCCAGATCGCCGTCGAAGCGAGCGAAAACGCCGATAGCGGCGGTCTTACGTGGGTTGGTGGGATTACAGCGATCGAGGACCGCGGGTTCAATTTCGTTGAGTGCATCCAGCGAGTGATTCGGCGACTGTACGTGCATACAGTCTCCTGCTGGCTGTGTACGTATCCCAGAGCAGTGCAGCTGGGCGTGCACTGATTTGCCAATCCGCGATAGATGCGTTGCAGTTCCGAGGGGCAGTTGGCGCGGTCATTAGGAGTAAGGGGTATGCGAGAACCTGCAGTACAATGTTCAAAATCGACCTTGCTTGTTTCAAAATTTATCATCATTGTCGGAACCAGAGATAACTTAGACATCAAGGAAGTCCGTTAAAGTCAATTGGACATTCGCCTTGTCGATGACCATGATTCCTAGTTTGGGAAACCTAATATTTTTTTAACTAGGTAATATCGTGCGATGAGAAAAAAATTAGATGTAAGTTTGTGTTGAGGAGAAAACCAGCAATAGCATGTTGATAATTTCTTGAAAAACTGTCCCTTCGCTATTCCGGAGCAATGTAGAACGAGTTGGAATAGGTGAATAAAAAACGCTACTTATACATATATAAGTTTCTACAACCAGCTTATACAATAAGCTTATAAATATATAAATATAAATACAAACACAGGTCGGGCCGGCAAGAGTTGAAGAGTTGAAATTGTCAAAACGTCGTCATTTCTTGATTGAAAAATAAGTTATTTTTTATTACAAAATTTTTTCTTTTAATGATTTGTGGTTGTGATTGCGATTTGTGTTTTCTGTTTTGCATTTTGATTTATATTTTGATGTTTCATTTTTTACTTTTAGAATAATTAAATTCTGGTTACAATTGAATTAATTGTTAAAACTTGTCGTCAAATTATATCGTATATTTTTGTTACAGACTTTTGATTTTTATTATTATTATTATTATTATTTTTTTTTTGTTACAAAGAGATTAAATTTTGAATTTTGAGTATTGAGGTTTTTAGCTGGTTAGATGTAACTTTGTGTTAAGGTTGTGTCGAAAGCGTGATTATCGACATTACAGATTTTTCAGAATACGACTGAATAAGAATATGGGTACTGATTTCACGACCAGAGCGAGATTTGTTCACTTTTTTACACACTTTGACCAAAAATATACTTCGTTCGTACTGTGATTTCTAATTTTCACGGTGTACAAATTCGTAGAACTCACTATTTTTTCCAAACGGCTTGTTATAAAATGTTACTTTATGGCTAAAAACATTCTTCCATAAACACAGAACCTCGCTCGGTCAGTATTTTAAAAAATATTAACAAATGATTTTTTACAAGGAAAGTCCCTAACTCCGTTGCAGACTTTCAACTTGGCATTCAGGCGATGTTACATTTATCCGATTCCTACATTATCGGCATTTTTGCAATTTAATTAAATATCTGGAAAGCTACAATAGTTAGAATAAAACACTTAAACCATTCCATTGTTGTACTCACAAGAATCGTTTTGTCAAAATTTGATGAATATCAGTTTTTGCTTGACGTCGTATTTAGGAACGCGTTTTGTCCAGAGGTTTTGGGGTTAGATATTTTTCAATAAAAACGCGTGCCCGCACTGTGACTTCAATATTCAACCAATTGTGTTCAAAATCTACAGAAATAATCCTCGTTTAACAAAGAATCTCGTGATTTCATGGTTTTCAAAACTATTATTTAGTTTATGAATTATTGTAAAAAAATCACGTTTGGTTCAAAATGGATTCAGATTTGCTCAGTCCGTTCGACATCACCTAAAGAAGACACATTTCTTCAATATATTATATAAATTTAATTTATAAATTTAAGGGGTTACTAACTAAATACAATAACTTGAAATCAATTTCTTCTGATTTGAATAGTACAGTGAAATCAAACATAATGAAAGTAAACTTATTTGATACAGTTCCTCTAACTTCAGTGTCCTAAATCAGAAAACATCGAACCATATTTCCTACTTCCAAATCGTGTTAACTTTGTTTAAACCGGACACTACTGAAGACCTTCAAGTCAGTTCTTATGACTTCAATCCAATTCCCGAATCCAATGCAATCACACCTACACCATAACCATTAATTAGTTCCTAAAACAGTTTAGGAACTACTTCTACAATTCGAAAGACTGAAATTCTAAAACTAATACACTTAGTACCAGAAACCCGTACCCTCCATCGAAACCAGACATCAATCTCTATCTCGAAGCCAATTCGTCTCACTTCCAATCCAATTTTCAAAATCCAAAAACGAAATCGAAACCAAACAATTCTTTGGACCTTCAACACAGTGGGTGGGTATCGTAAAAGAAAGGGATCAGGGTAAAAAAGGGAACAAGTGAAAAGCGGCAAGTGGCGCCGAATTCTCGATACTCTTGGAAATTCGCGTAGCGTAGTGCAGCGGCGTGTATTATGGGTGGTCGGAAAAATGTAGAACACATTGATAGAGAACGAAGAGGAGAGATGAGGATATCGAACCGGGGGCTCCAGAGGCGGAGTCACCCCTTGTTGCTATAGGAACGTGACACTCTCTTTCTGTGCTTTCGAGCTTTCGGGCTTTTCCGAGCTTACGCCAAGCTCTCATCGTGCATGGCCTGCGACCGAGGATTCCGGCGTACGTATTTACAGCTATATACCTACACACCCATACACCCACGTAAATGCCCGAGCGAACAGAGTCCCCATAAAGTGCGAGCGCGCGGCTGAATTTTGGATGGCCAATTTGCAACTTTTGGATTTCAAAGGTCCGCGGGGCAAACAGCGGCGCCGGGATAAATTTCGAGGTCCGGCTAATTGGAACTTTTTCCGCGCTGAGTTACGCGCGACTTTTGTATCGGAGTAAATATCGCCGGGCGTTTTGAATTTGCTCCGGTGGCCATATAGGGGAGCTTTTTTCGCGGGGAAGGGGAGGGAGTGGGTTGATGAAATTGTAAGTTAGAGCGACAAGTGTTGGCGAGCGCCAGCAAGTGATAGAAAGAAAATGAAGGGATTCCGGGCAAATATCGCGTCGGGTGAATTTCGAGCCGAGCTCGTGGAAATGCGCAGTTTCGCTGTTGAAGAGCGGCTTTTTGGGAGGGAAACGCTTGTTTCGGGGCGGGCGATGTTTAATCTCGAATCGGGATAATGGTGCAAGTGTTTTAAGTGGATGTGTTAATCTTTTGGGGATTAAACTGTTTTTATGTGTGTATAAGTAGGGACGAATGTTTCGACGGTGAATTGGAGATGAACGTAGATGGCAGAGTAATGGACAATAAAGGGATTGTTTTTGGAAAATACATTGCGAAATATCCTATTTTTCGTCTTTACGAATTAATAACACTTATTAATTCGTAAAGACGCGTTTTTTTATTTTTTGTTGGATCTGGCGGGGGCAACAGCAGCAACATTAAAAAAATTGACCATTCATGATCAATTATTATAACATTTCTTTTTGAACTGTGCGAAATTATTTTAATTGATTAAATTAATTTTTTTAATTTAATAGAATCAATTAAATTTTAATTGATTCTATTTTAATTGATTAAAGTAACTTAGTTTGCGTTCTTGGAATGATTGTAAGTTTATCAAAAGTTGTTTAGCACCTCAGCAATTTTCCTTCAATGTTAATGGGAGTATACGCAGGTTTTCATTAAATATCCCTTTGCAAAGAAATATTCCAAGCTTTTTATAAACTCGAGTTCATTTCTGGAAAAACTTGATTTTGCAGAGAAAAAAGGTAAAAAGGACCCAGTAAAATGAAAGTTGCTTCTACTAAAGGGCGCTTCTTCAACGAAAATGTCATTTTTCAGAAAGTGTATACGAAAAGTCTTTCGCTGCTGCCACTATATCTTGATTAAAAAGATCTGAGAAGGACTGGTCGATAGTTAGAAATTAAGTAACAGCTATGCCATTTTCCGGACGTTTTACTAAAATTTCATCTCGTGTTCAACAAAAATTCTCACAGGCCAAAAAACACGTAATTTACTTATTTCATTCGAACTTCTTACCTTTGCCATCTTTACAGTAAAAAAAATCAGCAGGACACCTTTCATTATATTTAATCTGCCAAATACAAAAATTCATTCTTTTAAAGCAAAAAATATTGCAATAATACTTTGTATTAATTCAATTAAACATTACCTTAATTGAAATTTAAGCCTTTATTTATTTTAGTGAATTTCCTGCAAAATCTCCAAAAAGTTTATTAAAGTTATTATCCATTTCTTATTGTCATTAATTATCCTCTAAAATATCCTGGTGAACTGAATAACCTATGAATCTCTCCGATCCACATCTTGGCCTGTCCTTTCCAATATCGCGTAAAGTAACCACACCATAAGCACGTATGCAACCGCGTTTGTGGAGTGCCGCGCGACTGCGTGAGTGTATCCTTGATGTGGGAGTTTACACGTATCTCCGGCGCTCACGCGACTCGATTTATACGTGTGTACGTAGCTGCGTAAGAGAGCACGGATGACATATGCAAAACGTAACCATCTCTATATTTCATGCCGAGCTATTCGTGCGGGAATTTACGGCGCCGCGTGGTTTAGCTCCTCTTTCTGGACACCTTCTATCTTTTCATTCCTTTGTTTTATGACTTATCGGCAACTTCTGGCGAATTATTTCCGCTTTTTACAGAGCCAACAAAAAAACTATGAGCAAATCACGGCCGTACATCATATTGCAATTCCAAATCGTATTGAAACTGATCAAACAAACGAAAAATCTGCGATGTGCGCATTAATTTAATTAGGATAATTAAAGGTAACATAATACATAATTTCGTAACAATAACTTATGATGGAATTGATAAAAAGTGGACAAACGCGAGTTACGAGTTTGAATTTGGCGCGCGAAGTCAGCGCCGCTGAATAATGCGCATGCGCGACAGTCCGACAGCTGAGACCGATTCCGGTAGCCTGCGAGTGCCCAACGAAATCGACTAGCATCGTCGGAATCTCAACTAGCGCGAACGTGGAATTCGTTTGTACATAATTAGACGTAATTGAATGTTTAATCTCCGCTCGTATTAATCTCTAATTATTTGCAGGAACGACGCTAAAGTGATACAATACGCGAGATGGTGAAATCGCTCTCGTTCGGCCGACAAAGCGTCCGGGCGCGGAGCTTTTTGAGTGTATCTTTAATCTGCTCTCTTAATCAAGAAGACTTTGAAGCTTGTTTGGACAGCGAAATTATTAATAAGTCCGTCGAGATTACGAGCCATCGCGGAAGTCGGGTACACATGGATTAACGTGCATTCTTCTAATTAACAACATACCGGTTACGCGGCTAAAGGGAATTTTCAACGATGACTCGAAGCAAACTCGAATTATTCAATTGGGTCGTAATTATTAACTGTCTGCGTTACATGTTGATTTTGACGATTTGAACAAATACGCGAATGGAGCATTTTTCAATGCGCCTCGCGGTTGATGAAGTTTGGGAGAATTAATGAATTGGGATTGATGAGTTAATGTAATGCAAAAAGTAATGAGATGGGTTGAATATTTAAAAAATAAACCGTGATGAAAGGTACAGCGCTAAAAAGTGCGTACGGGTCATCCGAAACCGTTGGTCATTGGGGCGATTATAATAAGCGCAAATGATTTTTTCTCATGAGAAGCGGAAATGGAAAACAATCAAAAGCGCGAATAGGAAATCATCAAAAGTAACAAAATAAATGAAAAAAATAAAAAATTCGATTGAGAAATAATCAAAAATAAGATCATTGTCTTATTTGGGAATTTTGAAATCAGAAGTCAGTTTGTTTAAAATCTTTTTTTTTCCGAGTCCTAGAAGTAGTAAAAATGTAACTATTAGATGATAAAAACCATAATACATTTAAATTTAATTAATTCAGCGAAATTATTTTAACAAACTTTGTAAATACTAAAACATAAAAGGTAAAAACAAAATTGTATAAAGAAAAAACACCCTGTATATTGACGACAATATATTTCATTTTTCATTCGCGCTTCTGATAATTGCTAATGAGCGCTTTTAATAATATTTGTTCACAGATAAATATTCAAGTGGACCATGACATCTGGATAATTTTTTCAAATGTCGAAGAAACTATTTAACACGTCATGCGAACCTATTCTCTACGAATCACTTTCGAAACGTGGTGCAGGTAGAAATAGTAAAACTTCGATACGATTTTAAAGGCACAAGACGCATACATTATAGTAATTTCTTCTAAATCTGAAGCAAGGAATTACATTTAATTTTATACTAATTTTAAGAAATGTGTGTTTAATATAAAATTGAAATAGTTATAAAATTATATTTAAAAATAAAAAAAATACGATCGGGCTCGTCCGGGATTTGAACCCGGGACCTCTCGCACCCTAAGCGAGAATCATACCCCTAGACCAACGAGCCTTGTTATTTGAAACAACACTTTATTCGAAGAAAACGATTTCCGGGAGACGAAGCGATATTCAAGGAAGAATAATGAGCTGTTAAATGTAATGACTGTTTATTAATGGTTTAAATTGTGCGCTAGATTTTAAAGAGTAATGATGCAGTATGAATGCTTATTTATTACTGCACGTATTAATTATCAAACGATAAATAAGATATTATTAATGATGGTACCATAATAATTATGTAATTTGTACACAACTGTACACAATTGAAACACTGTAAATAGACATAACACATTTTTTAATTAAATATAATATTCAGAATAATGAAATAAATTATGTTATTAATAGTATTTGTGCCTAATTGCTTTACAACATGTGTGCGTACTTTACAAAATAAAATATCTAAATGTCTTAACAAAGATATATATTTTTTAATTTAATATCAATTTTTATATTTTTAAAAATACAGTCATTTAATTGTTTATTTGTTACAATAATACCCTGCAGTATGAACAAATATCTCAATATCCCACAAATATAATCCATAACTTCATTTCACTTCAGTGCACACTGGCAATAACAAATAATTTTAAAAAGTGCACTCAATTAAATTAATTAAAACAATTTAATAAAACGTCTGCAATATAGTTGGCCGTACATTTTAGTCGTTACTCCGTTTGTAACATTCTCAAAGCATGATGCTTCAATATACAATAAATATAATGTAAAAAAATAATAAAACTTCACTGAAAACATTACAATCGTAAACTCTCCACCCACAGTCCTAACGCCACCAAACTTTCTTAAATTCCTCCCATTCTCTCTCTCAGAAGCGACGCTATCGGTCTCGCCAGTGTGAAGCGAGCATTATTCGAGCCGTACACTCACCGGCGCCGTGGCTTAGTTGGTTAAAGCGCCTGTCTAGTAAACAGGAGATCGAGGGTTCGAATCCCTCCGGGGCCTATCATTCGAGTCGAATGATGAATTTTTTTACTTTTCCTTTTGCAATATTAAATCGAAAATACCATTCTTCCAAAAATTCTCCGTCTCGTTACCATTTCAACCAAACTTCCACTTTATTCTCTATAAAAAAAATAAGAAAAAAAATCACGCAATACTTTCAGCGAAGACGCGGAAAGTGGTTCTTACTATTTTATGGGCGACGAATATACACAGCGAGTAAAGAAATTCGCAAAGTTTCCCAGGCGAATATCGCGCCATTATTCCGGCACGTGTACTTCGGAAAGTTTTTAAACCGCAGTTGGAAGGGTTCAGTGTTTTTAACCTCAAGCCGCGAAAGTTAAATATGCGCTTCATAAGGGAGCGGCGAAGGGACGCAGAGTTTTCGGTTGCTTCGGAATGAATTTCCCCCGAAACAGTCGAATAATGTGTAAGGCACCCTGGCATATTCATTACTTCTTTATCTTACTCGACGATAATTTATTAAGCAGTTTTTTCGTCGTCGTTCAAGACGAGAAATGTCTGGCTGTGGAGCGTTATTCAACTACTTAAGAAGGTTATAGAAAAAGTTAACTATTAAAGAATTTGTTTATTTTAATCAAAATGAATTCTTTGAATCATAAGCTTTCCGAAACTGTAATAAAAATC
>JABFPB010006398.1:0-12069 GCA_022817645.1 Ceratoteleas bidentatus | reverse complement strand
GTTTCTCACACCGGACGGAGTGAAAAATCACTCCGCGCGGATTCTCAGAAGGCCCAAAGTCACACCGTAACACTTTTATTACACTGCGTTTCTAACAGTGTATTAAATCAACGCTTTTTTATCTACGTTGTTCGAAAACAAATATTTGGGGACGAGAGTCCCCATTACTTGTGCTAAAAAAAGTCAAGATTTGCCGAAACAGAGCCAGATAGTTCCAGAAACTCAGACTCTACTTTCGAAGTCATCCCACTTCCTTCCCAAGTGATTTGTGACGAAATTCCGTAGTGTCAACGTGTATTGCAAGTCGCCTTTCGATAAATATTTGAAATCCCTGTTTATCCACTCAAACAGCCATTTTATTAGACAAACAACGATCGTCAAACAATGATTTTTACCGTCCATCTATGTGTTTGTCCGACGCCGCGCAAAACCGGCAAAATGTGGACCACCTTTGGGATACGTGGACCATTCAGTCACTCGACGATGTATACATATTTATAATTACACACTTACGCGGATCACTTTTAATGCAGTCGATTTCTAATTCTTCGACAGACGAGTCGCGCTAACAATAAAAGTACCGTTCGACAGACTCATTAAAACACTTTACATCTGCCTTTGCGGTAAGATGGAATCGGGCTAATGGAATCGGTAGTATTTTTCGATCAGCGCTCAGTTTATAGGCTTGCTGTGCACTGATATTGTGACTCACACCGATTGTCCGGTACTTTGCATTTGCGATTTTATGCTCGAAAAGATCTTTTCGCTCGTGACTGGGTGAATTACATGGAAAACGAAAATGGGTAAAAGGATCATTGTTGAACTCAACAAGAGCATCAAATTGATGCGGAAATTGACCTCGCTGAGTTCGTTTCGAAAAGTCTGGATGAATTTTCCGAAACGGACTGATAACACGCGGCAGAATTGCTGCGAGAAACTTAATGGCCGGTAATCTTTCCCGCAATAAGCATTATTCCGGCGAAGAGGAACAAAACGGGCTCTGAGGAAGATGGTTTGCTATGGCACGCATGTGAAAGGTGCGCTACATGTGTATCACATTTGACGCACGCGCGAGAGAGACAGACTTTTACAACGCGGATGAGAAGTCAGCCGATCCGGAAAAAATCTACGCACGCGACTTCTGTATTGCCAAGTCAATCAGGTTTTGGAATCAATGACTCTGTAAGGCGATTCACTTGAATCTTTTTTTATTTCGCGATACGTTTTTTTCTTTTATCTAGTAGGAAAAGATTTAAAATGAAGTCAACCTGCCACATATTTATAACAGTTCAATTGAGGAATTTCAAATAAAAAAAATTCCATAAGAATTTAGTTTATCTGGTAGTAGTATCGTTTGATTTTTTGTTCGACAGAAAATTTTGTAAAAAATGATTACTAGTGACTTTTTCTAAAATTGCCCAAAGCAAAATAACGGAACAATACAGTTGAATGAATCAAAATCTGTCAAGACCGATTAAAAAAGTTAAAGGAAGCTTTTTCACGTGTATGTGTAGTTATGTCACGAATGAATGGCGTCACCCAGTAGGAAACCCATTCGTCCAGTTGCCCGAATAATCGATCTTGAATTCAGATTCTTCTTTTTCCTCATACGCACTGTTCAATTTTGGATAGGTTCTGATTTAAAAAAGAGTGGCAGTCGAACGGTCAACAGGTGGAATGAACCGCGTCGAATTGGACAAAAGTGAGAATCACGGGGGAACGATGACCGAGCACAAAGGCGGTAAAAACGTCGAGTCAAAAAACGCAGCAGTAACAGCTGAAAAGGTTTCGGTGCGTCGAGCCGAAAGGCGCTACTTTTTCATTCCAACTTTCATCGCGTACTAAAAAAACGTAACCGAGTTTATGCACTTGACCTATATAAGCTGCTTCTCCGCTGCTCTCGGCCGGACAGTTTTTCCTAGCTCACGGCATTTTAATTATATCGTATTCAAAACACTAATTTACCGCGAACGAGCGCTTTTAACGTCTTGACGGCGACACGCGAAACGTTTGTTTGCTCGTTTTGAGCCCCAACAGAATTTTCAAGTAGAAAGCACCACAAAAAGGGTCGTCGTCGCAGAGCACCATGGATTGATCACTTTCCCGGTCATTAGAGCACATTACGTCACGTGACTGACGTTTATTTATTAGTGTTGATAACGTGACAAGTTTGGACAAATTATGTTTATCGGTCTATTTTTCTGTCAATGCTCATTAATCACTAACATCGGCAGCCAGAACTGTCGTAGTTAAGGCTAAAAATGTTATCGTTGACCCGGAAATAATAAAGCCAAAAAAAGTGTCATCAAAACAAAAAACAAACATCGCCAACTTTGGGTCAACACGCTGCCACGTTTCATTGCAACAATTAGATTTCTGTTTGTGTAGTATATTTTGTGGAATGTAACTTTGTTGAAAGTGTTACATTTCAAAAAAACCTGAAACGTAACCTTCTAACTTGTTAATCTTATTAAGACTAGCAAAAAACGTGCGCGCAAATGGATATTCGCGCAGCTACAAAATGAAGTCTCGTCTTTAAGCTTTGTAATCTATTCAACCAGAATTATGTGAACTTAACATAATATTTCTCGCGGCTGTATGCAGAACATTCTTAAACAAATCTACTTTCCATAGTTGGAGTTAGACTGTAATAGCAGGAATTTACCTTTGAGAGGAAGACTTTGGTTCTAATAATCGGATTGCATCGGCATTCAAAATGAAACTGAAACTTGATTTCAAAATGTATAGGCTCTTTCTAAAAATAATGCTACCCAAGTGCACTTCACGGAGAAAAATAGTTCGTGAAGACCGCCACAATTGTGGTAGCCATTACCACAATCCATGGTAACATAGTGGACAGCTCTGGAGTGTAGTAAATGTTACCACAATTCTGGTGAATACTATCATAATTGTGAGAAATGTATTTGCAAAGTATGATTCAATTAACCTCAATCTGTTTACTATTCCACCGTAGTAAACAAAACAAATAAATTTTTTCCTTGTAAGAAAACTAATTCGTCAAAGCTTGCAAAAACTGTATATGCTTTACGAGATATATCGTAGAAAATATCGTAGAAAATTCGTTTACGATGTATCTCTTACAAGGTTTTCACAGCTTTTACGAATTAGTTTTCTCAGTGTAGAAATTCCAATTGAATGTTTCCAATTCAATCAGTCAACTTGACAATATAAATATGAGAAAATTAGAAAATTTGTTCGAGTGCTGCTCTGCAGTTATTCCGTGGCAATTCTCATAAAAATTAGATTAGTTGAAGCTAATTAAGTAGGTAGCCTAAACAAATTATTCGTCAGGCGACGTCGAAGACCGATCAAATGTCCACGAGTCAAATCCATCTATCCACATCATATGTACATCGGATTCCTCCGCACTATTGATTAGTTGCCAAACAATGTGAGTTATAGCCTAATATTGGTATAAAATCGATGCGAAACTGTGGTCAACTTCGCAATCAGTGACATTGCGTAAAGCCGGTAACATTTAAATGTCACGAATTATTATCAGTGCTGTTAGAAGAGGTTCCTCGTGCAATCGGTCAGCAATTTGTCAGCAATCGGACAAAGTCCGGCGAGATTTACAAATTCTGGAATGACACCTTCAAATCCCCATCCGCTCGGCCATTTGATCTAATCGCTATTTTCGGTCGTGCTGTTCCAACCGGCACGTCTCCTATCTTCCGAAGTATGACCGCACTTGTCGGTTACCTTGGCCGGGCTCATAATTGCATACTTAAATACTAAATAGATGTGGCGAAACTCGCCTGAGCTTTTTGGCGGCTGAGGAACAACGCCTGTCGAACATTCATTATTTCGCAACATTCGAAAACCAGTCATTTTTGTACTTCAACTTTTTTTTTCAAACCATTGTCCCATCTGGCACCATTTTTGCCAGGAATTCATTAATTTCGGCTTTCAAGGACATTTTCCACTTTTTTCAAGCCTTTTGTTTGAAATGATCATTTCGACATAACTTAATGTAACATTTCTATACGTATATCTAAACACCGACAGAAAACGTTCGTCGGGTGGCATTACGCGATCACGCTACCATAAACCTGTTAATCGTATGATTATGGCAAAAGATGATTAATTTCCGCGACACGTGAAAAACATTACTCGTCGGCACGAGAACGCCTCTCGCTCCTTTCGTTTGCATTAGTGGGTCACCTACATTGATCAGCATCGATTTACTCGATCGGCATTTACACATGCGACCGATCGGATCGGTACCGGTGAAGGTCTCGAATTTCGTGCGGCATATTCATGTGCCTCAATTAGAACACTCTAGATCGCGTCCTACTAATCAGACTGACAACTTTTGCACCAATCACTCCGTCAGTTTTCCGATTTACCAATTTATGCGCACTGTACTCTTGCGCAACGCTGAGAAAAATGATTCGGTATTATGGTCCCAATTGAACTGGAAGTAGACATAACCGATGGTTGAATTAGGAACGACTATTTTTCATTGTAAGAATGGCTAAAGAATTCTGGAAAACTAAACGTGCAAACATGAACCGTCTAAAAGTCGATGTTTTCTATGGTCCGAATCGGTCAGTCAAGCTAACCGGTCAGCTGTGGTACTTTACATGCCTCAAAGCAACCAGAATAGAAATAGTGGTAATTTTAGTTTTACTAGAGGTCGATGTGAAGCACAGTTCTGCCAGTGAACAATTAAATCTTCGTTTTGTTTTTTTAATAAAGCCTTCGTTTCTCCGATTGAACAATATGTAATACATAACTTCTTATTTAATGAAAAGTAAGATCGTCGTAAAGTAAGATCGAACAGTAAGATCTCTTTACAAATCGTTGACCCTTTTTCCAGTTTAATTAATTACTAACGGTGCCGATCAAGCCATATGTCGCTGCACCTTTTCTAATCAATTACTTTTGCCGGACATTTTTAACCAAACCCACTTTCTCGCGATTTAGCGTAACCCAAATTAACATTAACAAAGCGCGCTCTTGCGATTCGTCAACAAAACGGAAAGCGTGAGACAATGTCGTTCGCACCTCATCTAATCAATTTCCGAAACCATCCAATCATCGTCTGTCAATTAACTCGATAGGGAAATTTGCTACGGAAATGTACATATGAAGCACTGGTGACGACAGTCGCGTGAGATAACAAAAAAGACAGCAAAAAATGAGAAAAAAGAGTTGCGTTTCCGATCGTGTCGTTAGTAATTAATTAAAATTACGCCGACTGGGAAACGCGGTGAATTGCCGATTCGGAACCGGCTGACTAAGCCTGCACTTGAATGTCGACTTGATTGACGGCAATTGTAAGACAAGCCGTTGTGAAGCGATTTCGTGGTCATCGTAATTGATCCGTGTACCTGATCGAAAGATTAATGACGGAGAGTGAAACCGACGTTTCGCGAAGATCTCGTCGAATTTCTAATTGTTCCTTACGTTGTCTTCTAAACGTTCGTTTAAGTATATTTTTGTCTTTCAAATACGATAACTGCTGTATTGCAGGCATTTATGCTGTCATATGTGAAACCTATGCGTTCTGCAAATATAAGCGCTCTCACTTAAAACACCTGATAGCTATTTCAAATTTCTAACTTTTTATTATGGCAATTTTGAAAAAAGTTTGAATAAGTACAGAAGTTTAATGTATAAATACATTCGTAGTCGCATAAACAACTAACAAAATGCTTGAACTTTCTTATACAGGATCCTAGATAAAAACTTAAGTGTACTTTGCGCAAAACTAGACCTTGACACATTTTCCCCATGTATGACACTCAGTACATATTATCTTTCCATAATTTACTATAGATAAAATTGGTTTGAACGGTATATATACCAGAAAAAATACATTCTCGGTAATTACCAATGTCTGTTTGAAGTCACGAAGCGCCCGCACAAGTCAACATTTGAGAACACGGGGAATTTCGCGCGGCAGGCGTCTCATAGATCGGGCCACTTAAGGTCAACATGAACTTTCACACGTTGTTAGTGGAAAGTCCGACCGCGGGGGAAAAACGCGTCATTTGCTTATCGAGCTAAATTATGACACCCGCCTGGCGTCTATTAAGCCCAATCGTGCTCTAGTTTCGATCAATGAAATCCAGCAAAAAATTAACGAAGCGTTTATCCGAAAAAAGAAAAAAAGACAATTGAAGTTAAAATGACTCATGATGAGTACTGTCGCGTGCCTGCGTGAAAAACAAACGCTCATTTACAAAGTAAAAACTGATGGACTTTCACAGACCGCGGCCTGGTGGAACTTTCAAAATTGGTATTTCCCGTTCGACTATAATACCTAACGTCAGCTTTACGACTCACGGAAAAATTAAAATGCGCGCGTAAAAACGAGCAATCAACTGTTCGACTGATAGCTGAAAGTTTGGTTTCGCATTACCAGGTTTCTAAGTGGGAGACTTCCCCAGAATAAACAAATGGATCGCGTGGTTGATGGTTAATACCGAGGTGGGGTATTTTATTTCGGCTGATTCTTATCTTAGATTTTAGTTTTTCACCGCAAATCGGTATCTCCCGTTTGCATTGTCCGAACGCGTCACTCCAGCATTTTGACAACGTTTTTAGGCCAATTTGGTGTTACATTATCGACTGATTTGACTTTCATATTTCATTCGGGATTTCCCTGGAAAACCGAGTTTGAGTCAGTCAGATGACAGCATTCGAATATTGAGCAACTTATATTGTTTGATGTAGGCATCCCAATTGATGGCTTTTTTTAACACATTCCTAATATTTTTGGTAGATTCGGTTCGGCAAAAAATAAATTCAGAGAAATTAATGTTTTTTACAATGGCTGTTCATAGATCGCTCAACCGCACCATGGCGCCGAACCTGTTTGGAAACACGGCGACGCTCTTCCTGGAGGCGTCGCAGCAGAATGTCAACCAGGATGACCACTCTACATCCAAATTGTCAAAGCAGAAGCCAAAGACCTCAAAAGCGCCGAAGTACACGTGGAGCATCGTGTACCGAAATGTGATTGCCTTCCTATACCTTCACATTGGAGCCGTTTACGGACTGTACCTGTGCTTTGTTGCCGCGAGGTTCTACACAGTTTTGTTCGGTAAATACCTGTAAATAAGCTACTTTATGGGACACTGTTCATCCAAGGGACCTGTTTTGTGACGTAAACAATCTTGGAAGGTCGTCGAATTTTCGTGACACGACACGTGCGCAACCTCTCCACGCTGCCAGTTGTCGGTTCGAGGTCGCCGGATGGTACATTAGTCCTCGCCACGAAAACAAATCAAATTAAGAATCTGCGACGTCATTCATTTTAGAGTTGTCTCGCATTGCCACATTCCAATTCGGAGGCATTTAAATTACAAATAATAATGTCCTTCCTAACTCCGAGAATTGCGAGTTGAAATTACATATTTATGAGCTCGCAAAAGCCTTTACATCGGGGCTCAACAAAAATTCGTCAAACATAAAAATAATGCCGCCGGGATTCCAGGGAGACAATTATTACATCATTTCGATTGCCATTCTATTGACAAAGTAAAAGATATGCTTCTCAGACAAATGTTTACATGATCAGCGCTGATTTATTTTTTATAAAATGCGTTTTGTTTACGCGGAGAAAAATCTTTGGTCGGAGGAACCAAATGATTTAGTTGCAGCAACCAAATTATTTGGTTGTAGTAATCAAACATGGACTATCAAATGTATTTGGTCGAGGACGGCCGTACCTAATCAAGCCGACCAAACCTAACTAAAACATTTGGTTGCTCCACCAAATATTTGGTTGACACCATTAAATTGCTTCAACCAAATCGTTTGGTCGCAGTAACACAATCTTTTTTCTCCGTGTACCTCTGGCCGGAGGTAAATATATTTACCAACATGCCAGCGTAAAAAGCATAACAGGGCGACGAGCTGTCATTTTTGTTCCGAATCAAAATCAATCATAATACAAAAAAAGCAATCAAAAAAATTGTATAATATTCTAAAATGAAAAAGGAACGAAGAACTCAACAACTCCACGGCTGGTGCCGCAAGAGCATGTGAATGTCATTAATACACCGTTAATTAAACGCCGGTAAGGCGCGACCCGATACTTTTGTAAAACTTTTGGAAACTATTTCAATTGGAACGACGCTGAATGTCGGACAAGACTGCGTTTCCAGTAGTTTCTGAACAAATCTCGGTAGCTGCAACGGTACACTGTGCTTTATAGCGTTTTCGTAACCTCGTATTTCCCAACGTATATTAGAATATATTTATAAAAACCTTCGAATAGTAAATAACGTGTCCATGCAAGTTAACGTTCGATTCCAATCTAGGCTAATGTGCGAACGTGCAAAATAATATCATGTCAAGTAGTCACGTAGTCAACTTTGGTTCGCTTTTGCAGCTATCTTCGTCGCGATGGCATCGGCCCTTGGTATCACCGCTGGTGCTCACAGACTTTGGGCGCATCGAGCTTACAAAGCTAAATGGCAAATGAGACTACTGTTGATGGTCTTCCAGACGGTAGCTTTCCAGGTATGTGCGATTCTAATAACAATGAAGAAAAAACAGATGTTTGTTACATGAGAAAGCAAAATAAATAATCCTTGACATTTGAATTAAATTCACAGAACCACATATATGAATGGGTCCGGGACCATAGGGTACATCACAAGTTCACGGACACAGACGCAGATCCGCATAACGCCAAACGAGGATTCTTCTTCTCCCACATGGGATGGTTATTAGTGCGCAAACACCCGGACGTCATAAAAAAAGGCGCCGCCGTAGACATGAGTGACCTTGAGAAGGACCCCATCGTTGTTTGGCAACGAAGGTTAAGATTTTTCGAATCAGTATATACAAACAGGGTGGTCCATTATTGTTCCGATTTCATTGACGATTTAAGTACCCAGAAATAAATACAATGAAATATATATTGGGTGCTCCAAAAATCTAAAAAACCATCAAGTATCTTGAGAGATGAGAGACCGTACCAAGTCGACACGGTTTAGATTTCATTGTATTTACATTTCCTGATAGAACGAGATGTATATTATACATATATTAGATGAACATTCTTACATAAAACAGATATACAGGGTGTACCAAAAGTTCCGGGTTGGTCAAAATAATTTGTTTTGACAAAAAACATAAAAACGTGTGTTTTTGTTTTTCGTCAAAAACATTTGTTGACCGTTTCGGAACTTTTGGTACACCCTGCATATCAAATTGATGTTCTATCAGGGATTATTATGAATCACAACATCGAAAATATAGCTAGATTTATATACACATAATTTTGAAACATTGTTAATCTTATGGTTCCTTTTGCAGATTATACATCATTCTTATGCCAATCCTCTGCTTCTTGATTCCCACTTGGATCCCTTGTTACTTCTGGGGTGAGACAGCTATGTACTCTTGGTACATAACCGTGCTCAGGTATACCTTCGCTCTGAATCTGACGTGGCTTGTCAATTCCGCAGCACACATATGGGGCACCAAACCATATGACAAGTAAGTAAACTGAAATATTAATATTAATCTTTAGAGGACCTGCTCATTTTTTGACCACTTTTTAAGTTTAATTAGCAAGACTTTATTACTATAGTATTTGGGTTGACTGCCGAAAAAGCCGACATCTTACAGTGAGAAAAGTGGTAAAGCATATTTAGCTATACTTATAGCAAAATTGGGATATACTTTCCAGTATGAAGAAAATAGCAATTTTTTTCTTAAACACTTTGCTATACTTAACAGCAAATTCACATATAACTCTAGCAAAGAATACACGGATTTATTGCAATGTTTAGCTATAAGTATAGCTAAATGGGAATATATTTTCATGGAAAGTATATCCCCATTTAGCTATACTTATAGCCAAATATGGTTTACCATTTCTTTCAGTGTATTATTAGGTACATTAGATACGTTAGTTAGATAAGCAGATTGTCTATCTATAGATATTTTAATCCGATACACCAAAGAAAACTTAAAATACCAAAAGACACGAGAAACAAAAGTGAAAACTTCAAAGCCCCTCTAAAATTTCTAATAATTTTCTCTCCGTCCTACCTCATCTTCAGCAACCAATGCTTCGACCTTGATTTAAGCGTAAATCCGTGCCTCTTTGGAAACAACGACGCTTTACCCGGTATCGGGGGAAATGCGCTATCAATCATTCCTCGGGATCGTTTTTCACTTTCACGACTGTTTTTGGTATTGTATAATGACCACCTCGCATGTAACGTTTAAGCTCGACGCGCCAGCAAAATCGGTGAAACCTCCGACGAGCAGATACAAACTGAGCGAATCGTCCCTTATTGGCTTTTCCGATCTTCACATGATTACATAATAGTAACAGCATTTAAACGAAATCCTTTTTCGCAAACAACCACGTTACAGGTTATTAACAATAAATTAAAATATTTCGATAATTCAATTCCGAGAGAAACTTTTAACAAATTTCTTCGCTAACTTTCTACCGTCATTATTTGTATGTATTATACGACAAAACGTTTGGAAACATTGATAGAAATGCATCCTCCTCTTCAGCTGTCAGTTAACAGTGGAAAAGACCGATTAGAAATTGAAAGTGTTTTTCCCTTGTTTTGTTTGTAAACAAACTGCATTGGTTTTGCATTTAATATACCATTAAGGTTGCCATTGATTGTATTAATTTATTCATTAGCAGAGGTTTCGCATTTATCCGCACGCATAAAGGCCGATTAGAACCTGAAATTGTTTTTCCCTTGCATTGTTTGTAAACAAACTGCATTGGTTTTGTATTTATTAACACAACAGTCAAAATGACTGCTTCGGCCGTTCTAGTGTTAGATCATTGATGTTGCTATTAATTTATTTATTAATTAGCGGAGATTTCGAATTTATTCTCACGCGTTACAATCCACGTACATTCGTTTCCGGAGTAGGCAACGCGTGAAATTTTCGTTGCAAGGTGGAAATAAATGAATGGGTAACTCCAAGGCCCATTGTATCCAGAGCATAACAAATGTGTCTGGTTATGCCGCGCCACAAAGAATGCTGATACGAATTACTTTTTCCGCTCGCACACGTTTTATTTCTCCAGACTGTATTTTTACAACTATCATCTTATAAGTTAGATATATAAATACATCACTCGCCACGGTTGAATTCATGTTGCTTATTAGATTTGCAGATGTTCTGCTAATGTAAAATGTTATTTCGCAATTGTTACCAAGAAAAATTATATTGAAAACGTAACTTCGATGGTCCCCTGCTATTAAACAATGAAGTATTAATAGTTCAAGCTATCAAAATGCAAATAAATAATAACTTATTTATTAAATATATTATAATCATAAAATTGATAATTTTGACAGAAAGTCAGTTACAATAGTTTGTTGCGATACGTGTCACTTACAACCTTTTGGTCGATGCAGTTGTCATAATTTACTCACGATTGGTTCAGATATAATTAAATAGCAGGGGATTATCAAAATGTTTAATAGCTGTATAAAACAACAACAAGAATATTGTTGGTTTAATAGCGTTTTCTCTTCACTTGCAAACACATTTAAGAATCGTGTATAATAAATTTTGTAACGTATTATTCTGAGTGTAAAACGTTTAGTTGTATAGTAATATTAATGTTGGTATCAATTCCCCTTTTTCCCTTCCCACAGTAATGTTCTGACGACGATTCAATGGATTGTCCCGCAAGTTTTCACAACGACGAAAAAATATCAATAGGAGTTAGAATTACGGCTCAACTTTGTTGGGAGAGGCATAACAGTTATGTTAATGGCGATAAAATTCCTCATTTCAATAACTGTGCATTAGTCTAACCTTTCGTATAAATCGTTAACTCGATATTCAACTTTCTGAATTATTATATTAATACATTTAATTATTGATTTAATAAACAATTTTTAATTGCGGGATAATTTAAAGTTACACTCGGAGAAAAAAGATTGTGTTACTGCGACCAAATGATTTGGTTGAAGCAATTAAGTGGTGACAACCAAATATTTGGTAGGAGCAACCAAACGTTTTAGTTAGATTTAGTCAGCTTCATCAGGCACGGCCGTCGTCGACAACCAAATACATTTGGTGTCCATT
>JABFPB010006397.1:0-12065 GCA_022817645.1 Ceratoteleas bidentatus | reverse complement strand
CCATATCATTGGTCCATACAATTATGGGCCATATAATTGGTCCGTAGAATTATGGATCATTTCATTGGTTCACACAATTATGGACCATTTCATTGGTTCCCACAATTATGGACCATTTCATTGGTTCCCACAATTATGGACCATATCATTGATCCGTAGAATTATGGACCATTTCATTGGTTCCAACAATTATGGACCATATCATTGGTCCGTGGAATTATGGACCATTTCATTGGGAGTCACAATTATGGAACTATTATTATGGACCATGTCATCGTTAATCTTCATATTCATATAACTAATGGTCCATAGAATCATTAACCTATAATTATATAGACCATATCATTGGCTCCTTCAGTTATGGACCATATCAATGGTGGATATTAGCAGATGATGCTGTTGGTCCATATACCTTTGGACCATTGATTCATATAATTATGGACCATAACCATACAATTATGAACCATTGAATTGATCCATACAATTATAGACCATATCATTGGTTCCCACAATTATGGACCATATTATTGGTTCCCAAAATTATGGACCAGTTCATTGGTTCCCAAAATTATGGAACTTATCACTAAGTTCCATAATTCCCACAATTATGGACCGTTTCATTGGTTCCCAAAATTATGGAACTTATCACTAAGTTCCATAATTTTAGACCATTCATTGAAATGGTCCATAATTCCCACAATTATGGACCGTTTCATTGGTTCCCAAAATTATGGAACTTATCACTAGTCATATCATTGTTCCGTATAATTATGGACCATTTCATTGGTTCCCGCAATTATGGACCATATCATTGGTCCGTAGAATTATGGGCCATTTCATTGGTTCCCACAATTATAGACCATATCATTAGTCCGTTGAATTATGGAACATTTTATTGGTAGTCACAATTATGGAAAAATTACAGCTGGTGCATAAAATTATGGATGTCACCATTAATCTTATTCACTTAACTAATGGTCCATATAATCATTGACCCATAATTATATAGACCATTTCATTGGTTCCTACAATTATGGACCATATCATTGGTCCATATCAGTAGACGATGCTGTTGGTCCATATATCTCTGGACCATTGATTCATACCATTATGGACCATATCCAAACAATTATGAACCATTGAATTGATCCATACAAGTATAGACCATTTCATTGGTTCCCACAGTTATGGACCATATCATTGGTTCCCAAAATTATGAACCACACCACTGGTCCATAATTATGGGCCACACCACTGGTCCATAATTGTGGGCCACACCACTGGTCCATAATGATGGACCATACCACTGGTCCATAATTATGGACCATATCATTGGTCCATACAGTTATGGACCATTTCAGTGGTTCAATTATGGACCATTTCATTGGTTCCCAAAATTATGGAACTTCGCTGGTCAAAAGTGAACTTACCTTGGGCACAACCACGCCAGCTTCACCCTGGATGGGTTCGACCATAAAAGCGCAGACGTTGGGATCTGCAAAGGCCCTTTCCAGCGCCTCCAAGTCGTCGTAAGGGACGTTTTGGAACCCTGGCATAAAGGGCCCGAAGCCCCCGAAACTGGAGGGGTCGGTGCTCGTCGAGATGGCGCTCAGGGTTCTTCCCCAGAAGTTACCCTCGGCGAAGATGATCTTGGCCTCATACTCCTTGACGCCTTTCCGGCTGTAGGCCCACTTCCTCGCGAGCTTGCAAGCCGTTTCGCCACCCTCGACGCCGGTATTCATTGGCAGCCATTTGTCGTAACTGGAATTTGGATTGTTATTGAAAACAGATATTTTAGAGTTGATTGAACAATTTTGGACCAATAGATCATGGAATTGTGGTTATTGGTCCAAAATTATATGGATTTTGGTCCATAGTTGTATGATCCAATGCAGTGGTTATTAATTGTAAGGATTAATGATATGGTCCAATATTGTCTGGATCGATGGTATGGTCCATAATATTATGGATCAATGATATAGTTCATAATTGAATGGACCACTGATATGGTTCACTACTGTATGGACCAGTGATATGTTCCATAATTGTTTAAACCAATGCTGTGGTCCATAATTGTATGGAACTACTGATATGGTCCATAATCATATGGATCAATGATATGGTCCATAATTGTATGTGTCAATGAAATGCTTCATAATTATATGGATATGTTTGGACCAATATGATGGCCTATGGATGTATAAACCAATGGTATGGTTCATAATTATATGATTCAATAGTATGATCCATAATTGTACGGATCGATGATATGGCGCAATATTGTCTGGATCGATGGTATGGTCCATAATATTATGGATCAATGATATTGTGCATAACTGTATGAACCACTGACACGGTTTACTACTATATGGACTAGAGATATGTTCCATCATTGTTTAAACTAATGATATGGTCCATAATGGTATTGACCAGTTGCAAGTTCTACAGTTGTGGGAACCAATGAAATGGTCCATAATTGTATGGGTCAATGAAATGGTTCATAATTGTATCGATATGGCCCATAATTGTATCGTCCAATATGCCTATACTTGTATAAACCAATGGTATGGTCCATAATGATATGAATCAATGGTATGGTCTAAAGTTATATGGACCAACGATATCGTCTACTGCAATGGACCAATTATATGGTCGTTAAATGAGGGAACCAATGAAAAGGTCCATAGAATTTTGGATTAATGGAATGATCGATAATTGTATGAACCAGGGATAAGTTCCATAATTTTGGGAAACAATGAAATGGTCCATAATTGTGTGAACCAATGAAATGGTCCACAATTCTACGGACCAATGATATGGTCCATAATTTAGGGAACCAATGAAATGGTCCATAATTGCATGGATCAATGAAACGGTCCATAATTGTATGTATCAGTGTATGGATATGGGCCAACATTGTATGGAACAATATGATGACCTGTAGATACATAGATTAATGATATGGTTCATAATTATATGAATCAATGGTCCAAAGATATATGGACCAATAACATCGTCTACTGCTATGGACCAATGATAAGGTCCACAATTGTGGGAACCAATGAAATGGTCCATACAATAATGGATTAATGGCATGGTCCATAATTGTATGGTCCAGTGATAAGTTCCATAATTGTGAGAATCAATGAAATGGTCCATACAGTTATGGACTAATGACATGGTCCATAATTCTACGCACAAATGACATGGTCCATAATTGTATGGACCAGTGATAAGTTCCATAATTGTGGAAATCAATGAAATGATCCATACAATTATGGACTAATGACATGGTTCATAATTCTATGAACCAGTGATAAGTTCCATAATTGTATGGACTAGTGATAAGTTCCAGGATAGTGTGAACCAATGAAATGGTCAATAACTATGAATCAATGAAATGGTCCATAACTCTATGGAACAATGAAATGGTCCATAACTCTATGGATCAACGAAATGGTCCATGACTCTATGGAACAATGAAATGGTCCATAACTCTATGGATCAATGAAATGGTCCATAACCTTATGGACCATTTAACATGCACCAATAAACTATCCATTGATCCATAACTGGATCAGTGGACCATAAAACAATATTTCAATATAACAATAAGTACCCAAAAAGTCGAGTGATGTACTCCTCGAATTCCCCGAGGACATCGGAGTAAAACGCCCTGGAAGTGAGGGTCAGCTGTTTGGCCTGTTCCACCATGGCCTGGTATATCCTAGGATGACAGTGACCTTGGTTCACCGCCGAGTAAGCGCTCAGAAAGTCGTAGTAACGTTTGCCTTCGACGTCCCACATGAACACCCCCTGTGCCCTGGAGATGGCGACCGGAACCGGGTGGTAGTTGTGGGCGCCAAATTTGTCTTCTCGCTCAAACACCTCTTTGGAAGTGATGCTTCTGACGGTCTGTTTGGTTTTGGCGAGTTTTAAAACCTCGCAAAGTCTCACTGACTGTCTTCCCAGTTTCGTCAGGTGGTCCATTTTGGTTTTTATTGTCTGAGGAATTGACCGTTTGAATTTAGAAGGGATTGTTTGCAGTGGTGGAGAAAAAGTCACTTTTCTGCATTGGTGTAGAAAATAGCAAGTTTCTACACTAGTGGTGAAAGTTAGACTTTTTCGCACTGGTGGAAAAAATGTTGCTGTTTATCGATTTTGCATGTTGGTGGAAAAATAGGATTTTTCCGCATCAGTGGCGAAAGTGACAGTTTTCTACACTAGTGGAGAAATTACAATTTTGAGTGGAAAAACGACTCTAATGTACAAAGTACCACTTTTCTACAGTGGGTCAGAAAATACTAATTTTCCACACTAGATGAGAAAATACTACTTTTCCACACTAGTTAAAAAGTTCCCATTTTCCACCCTAGTGAAAAAATAAAATTTCCCAAAGTTCTGATGAATGAAAAAAATGCTATTTTTTCATATTAGTGTAAAAACCCACATTTTTACATCAGTGGAGAAAATACTACTTTTCCATACCGGATAAGAAAATGCTATTACAATTAATGCAATATGGTAACAAGACCGACGAAAATTCGAAGCTGACTGATATATAGCATTTTCTTTTGTGAGCATAAGTGCTTTCGTCAGAAACTTTAATAATCATTACACAACTATTTGTGACGTAGTGCATAATGGTCTTGGCAATTAGAGGAGTAATTAATTTTTGTTCAACTTGACTTATGCAATAATTTATATTTAAAACCGAAAAATGGTGTTCGGAGTGATTCTGATGAATATCTTCCATCAGCAGCGTATTTGCGTAAATTAATCTGAGGTGCACGAAACCAATGCAAAAACGGAAAAACACGCGCTTAATCAGATGAAATGATCGAGTCTTTCACAACTCATATCTTTACCATCGTTTTACGTAAAAAATAGCTAATTCTTCCACATGTTTGTTTGGAGAAAACGATATTTTTATCTTAACAAAAGATTAATCATTTTTTAAGTTTTAAAGAAAAATTGGAAATTAATTTTTAAAAGAATTTAATGAAACGAAATTAAATTGAATGATTAAATTAAATTAAAATAAAAAATACTGTAAATTAAAAATTGCTAAAAATTTGTTTTGGTAAATTTATTAGCATAAATTTATTATTTATTATTCGTTAGATTTTTGTAAATTACTAAAAATCAGAATTTACTAAAAAATAATTGTATTTGTTTTTTGCTAAATTTACTAAAAATAAAATTTGCTAAATTTATAATAATCAACAAAACTTAAATGTTCTTTCAATGATGAATTCATTTTAGAACAAATGTGTCAGGAAAAAAAAGATTTCCCAATCAATGAATTATAGTTCCCTATCAGAACGTTTTCCACAGCTTTATCAACAATTAATTACCTTTAAGATAACGCTTTTGTTAAACCGCAATATCACAATGTTTATAACCAGTTCAGTGTGTTTCGAGTGACTATCAAACAATGAAACTGTATATTAAAAAATGACCGCTAAACGACTAACAAAAACGACTAACAAATAATACAATTTATAATTATTTAAAAAAAATATTTATTTTACACAACCAATACAAAATTCAAAAAGTAATAAAAATATTACTTTTTGAAGAGCAATTATCATTTGTATTTTTAATATATTTTAAATAAAAATGTATTAATGTTTTAAAATAATAAAAATGATAAATAAAATGAAATAATATTATGAAATCAAATGAAATAAAAATGAAACAGTACAAATAAAAAAATATTTCTAAATAATACAAATTTATCATTTTTATTTCAATTAAAAATATAAACTTTTTTGAAGAAATAATTGGAAAACTTGAAAAAATCAAAATGAAAAATCAAATTATAAAAAATTTGATTTCTCAATTTAATTTTTTCGAAATAAAAAATATTTCTTTCAATTTTAAAATTTATTTGAAATAAAAATGTACAATCATTTTTATTCCTAAAATATTTGAAATAAAAATTTGTTATTCGTATTTTCAAAATTACTGAAATAATAAATTCTCATTTTTTTTAATTCACCAAAAAAAAGGAAGAAATCAAAATATTTTCCTGTTTTCGATGCGAAAGGAAAGTCCGAATGTTTGGCTCGATTCACTCACCCAAACGTGTCACTTGAAGTCATTAAAGTTCCAATTAAGCGACACTCTCCGACTCTGTGGTTCGACTGTCTGTTCTTCGGAGTATTTCGGTTGACTGATTTATAAGCCGCAGCGCTGGTATCTAATACCAATTCTTGATGATAAAATGGAGCAGGGTGTGTATCGAAGCAACACGGAATTCTTGTTCGAACGTTTATTATTCCAGTTCTCATTACACCCGTATTTGATAAACATGTTTCTTTAGTAGGGGAATTTAGAGTGAAATTACTTTTGGAGAGATACAATTATGAAATGAGTCTGAAAAGTCCAAAAATAAAGTCTAAACAAAGGCTAAAGTAATCTAAATGAAGTTTAAAAAGTATAAATAATTTCTGAAAAGTCTAAATGAAATCTGGAAAAGTCTAAATAAAGACTTAAATCGTCTAAATAAAGTCTAAAAGTCTGAAAAAGTCTAAATGAAACCTGAAAAGTCTAAATGGAATCTGAAAAGTCTCAATATAGTCTGAAAAAGTCCAAACAAAGTCTGAAAAGTCTAAATAAAGTCTAAAAATTCTCAATAAAGTCTGAAAAGTCTAAATAAAGTCTAAAAAGTCTCAGTAAAGTCTGAAAAGTATAAATAAAGTCTGCAAAAGTCTAAAATTGAATAAAAATAAAGTCTTACAAAATGTCCAATAAAATCTGAAAAGTCTAAATGTTTCAAATCTAAAAAGTCTAAATACACTCTAATAAAATCCAATTAAGGTTTCAAAAATTAAATTAAAGGCTAGCAAATCTTTAAAAAAAATTGTCTTAATTGGCAAAATAGGACTTCGAAATCAAAAAGATTTCAATTACACTTTTCCATATTTTATTTAGACTTTTTGAAGATTGTTTCCAAATCTTTTTTCAGACTTCACACAGACTTTTTCAGATTTTTCAGAGTTTTTTCAGACGAAAGTATTAGGAATATAAATTTTTTTAAATATTTTGTAGAGATATGAATATACAGAGTTTTTTGGACAGACTTTCTGAAAACAATTTTTCAGAATTTTTTGAATTTTTTAATTAAAAAAGCTAACTATTTTGTCGCCACGATACAATGGGATCTCGGGGAAATTGCACTGTCAAAAATATGTACAATTTCGACGTTTTTGCAGTGCTCGCTTTTTTGCAAATGCAGCGCAATGTCCAACAAGATTGCAGTTTCCAAAAGAGGCGCCAATATCAGTCTCAGAGTGTGAAATATATTGAACTTTAACAGCTCCTTTGTGTAAGTACAATAGATTTCTTTCAGCGTTTCACCCGATGGAATCTGCGAAATAACAATTTTTGTTTAAAACAGTTTTAAATATATAAATAAATTTTACTCGATGGAATATGGAAAATTGTCATTTTTTGTTTAAAATAATGTTTAAAAAAGCAAATAAAATTTACTCTACTGAATTTGGAAAAGAGTAATTTTTTGTTTAAAACAATTTTTAAAATACAAATAAATTCTCTTGATGAAATCTGGAATATTGTAATTTTTAGTTTAAAACAACTTTTTAAATTCAAATAAATTTTACTTAAAAAAATCTGGAAAAGAGTAATTTTTAGTTGAAAAAAATGTGTTTATTCAAATTAATTTTACTCGATGAAATCTGGAAAATTGTAATTTTTTGTTTAAAACAATTTAAAAGTGCAAAAAAATTTTCTCGATGGAATCTAAAAAATTAAAATTTTTGTTTAAAACAATTCTAAGAATTCAAATGGATTTTAGTTTTATCAGCGACTTAATTCATTTTGTATACTTTAAGTAACTTGTCGTAAGTTTTATTTTAAGTACGATGACATTAAAGTGGAATTTATAAGCCATTAAACAAGCATTTGTTAACGAAGGTCCGAAATGCATAACAAGATTCGATTTGACAGAGATTATATGTGAAATCCCTAAGTATTATATATATAAATTAAGTAAATGGAGTTTCGTTGAAATAATAATAAATAAATGTTTGTTCTTAGAAGTGAGGTTTTTAATAATGTGTTACTCACATTTTCTGATGGAATGCCTAATTTCGTCAAAGCGCGATTTACGTAAACTGCGAAATCTTCGTGGAAGAGACCTCGTCCGATTTTTGCTTTATTTAATCCTACAAATATCAAAAACAAATTTTAAATAAGAAAAATACAATTTTTTTTAATTTTTAAATTTCGGTGAAAAATAAAAATTTTATCAAAATATGTAGTTTGAATTATTTTTTAATTTCTATAAATTTGAACTTTTTAAATAAATTACAATTTAAAAAAAAGGATTAAATTAGGACAATTTTTTTTAATTTTACAAAAACTATGGAATTTAAAACATTTTGAAATTTTACAGAAATTAGAAAATTTTTTAAATAGTTAAAAATCAACAAACTTAATTTATTTTAAAAAATTCCCAATTTTTTTAAATACAATTTTTCAAAAATTTGAGCATTCTCAAAATAATTTTACAATTCCAACCCCCAAAATTTTCAAAAAATTTTAATTTTCAATTTTTAAATTTGCAACACATTTTGCAAAAACCAATTTACCTAATGAATTTAGTACGACTTGTAAAACAGCTCTATAAAACAACGACGGATGATAAGAATTAGCGTCGAAGGTGGCGCTCAATCTTTGCTGAGCAAGCATCCTTTGATTCCTCGATAGATGATGTTTTTCACCGAACGAAGCGTCAGCCAAGTGGTAGCAGCAAGGAACCACACATAACATTTTCATATCTCGGTTTCCGAGAAAAGACTTGACCATCGAATAAACTAGGGAACCGCACGTGTGCAATCCAACCAGACATAAATTATCTTTTGTACAAACATTGGGAAAGTGATATTTTGCCACGGCTGAGTAGTCGGTGCTTTCATCTATGTGTTCTTTCACATATTTCACCTATAAATGGAAATAACCGACTTCATTCACGGTTTATATCTTCGCTTGATAAGTAAAGATATAAATTTTATAGACGTTTTATTATATCATTTTTATATAGAACAGATTGGGTAAAGATAATTTGAATTAAATATTTTAAGGGGAGATGAATGCGAAATAAGTTTTTTTGTTAGTTTTCGTTTTATTAGTGATTTGCTTCCAAATTATGTTATGGAAAATGCTTTTTTACTCGTTACGTGAAACTGATTATTTTTTTTGTAAATCTGATTTTATTTTTGGGTTTAGATGATAGATTTCCGTTTATTTGAGTACCCACACGACTATGTTTGGAGCGACTTAAAAAACTCAAAAAAATTTTGAACATTTTCAAAATGTTTGAAAATACCCCAAACTCCATCGAGTGGGTACTTCAATGAAAGGATTTTTCATTTCAAACAGGATGGTAGAAACCAAAAAGTCAAAATTTCGAAAATTTTCAAAAAGTTCAATTTTTAACTCGTTACGTAAAGCCGACAATTTTATTGGTAAATTTGGTTTTATTTTTGGGTTTAAGTGATAGATTTCCGTTTATTTGAGTACCCACACGACTATGTTTGGAGCAATTTAAAAAACTCAAAAAATTTTTGGAAATTTCAAAATTTTTGAAAATACTCCAAACCCTATCGAGTGGGTACTCAAATGAAAGGATTTTTTATTTCAAACATGACAGGGAAAACCAAAAGTCAAAATTTTTCAAAATTTTGGTAATTCTCAAAAAGTTCAATATTTGTGAAAGTACTCTAAATGTAGGCTTGTGGGTAGTCAAACTAAAGGTTTTTTCGTAAAGATTCTTGAAATTAATACCTCTTGGTAAGAATGTTGCGTTTTTTTCACCAAAAGATCCTTATAATTCAAAGCACTGTGGAAAACCAATCCAGAGCTTTCGACAGCCAAAACTGGCATGTTATAATGTTGCGATATATATGTCGAAAGGTATCCCTTTCCTGCCCCAGCGTCAATTATCAACCTTCGTTCCTCCCCAATTTTCAATTTGATCATCCTCGAAAGTTTTTCGATTTCATGCCACTTTTTGACTTTATGAAATTTCTGTTCATTTCCTTCATCTTTTTCCAACATTTTTTCCAGTTCCTGGATGCTGCTGGATTTCTCCAGCTCTTTTGCCACAAATTCGTACAGAGTCGAAACAGATTCGTAAAATTCCTCAACGCAAATGTGTTTTCTTAAATCTGTTTTTTCGAGTTTTGGAGACTCGTTTTCTTCGTATAATTTTTTTATTTTTTCTGGTACACAGGTGTCCCATAATTCTCCGGTGAAAAAATCGACGATCTGACTGTCGCTGATTTTTTCGTACTGACGAATTAGTGGGAAAACTTTTTCAGCCAAATCTTCGAAATTTGCCATCTTTTTAACAATTTTTTAATTTTTTTTCAAAATTTTAGACAAAATTCTGATTTTTGCAAAATTCTAGAAAAAAAATATTTTTGCAGAATTTTAATCAACAATTATAATGTTTGTAAAATAAAAAAAGTATAATTTTTTAAAACATTTTTAATTTTTCTAAAAATATTTTTTTAATTATTTCATTAAAATTCCAATTTGTCTGCTTCAGGATAACTCGACCGAATTTTCGCCAAATTGGAGAACTTTTGGAATTTGGATTTAATTTTGTCAAAAGCCTCGTTTATATCTGTATTTGCGTCGTTGATTTTTGGAAATTCGTTAATTTCGCGTAAAAGCTCCTCTGCTGCGGCTGAGATTTTTTCTGAGGAATGATTTTTGAATGGCAGCAAAGTGCCACTGTAATATCCCAATTGTGCTCCTAATTTGCTGGCCCTGTGATAGCCCAAATGGAATCCTTCGAACAGGCGAGTTTTTCCGGCATTAAATCCTTCTTCGTAGCCCGATTGCACAGCCTTTTCTTCGGCCAAGAAAATATTGTCGAATGCATCATTTACGTCCATTTAATTGTTTTAGTTCCAATCTTCTGTCAGGGTTAAAAGATGAAAGTCTGAAAAAAGTCGAATTGTGATTATTATATAAAAAGAGCATTTTTGTATTGAAAAAAAAATTATTTAATTTTTTTCAGTCCATTTAAATTCTGAATTTAGATTGAATTCAGCATTTTTTTATTTTTTATTCACCCCATTTTTATAATGGGGTGAAAAATATTATTTTCCTTTTTTCCTTTTTAATGGGGTAAAAATGAAATAATTTTTTTATAAAAAAGATGTATTTAATATAGTTTGCATTCAAAAAATGATTTAATTTTCTATGTTTTTAATGGTATGAAAATGATTACTTCCTTTTTAATAGAGTAAAATTTGTTTATTAAAAATATTTTCCTTTTTTCCTTTTTAATAGGGTAAAAATGAAATAATTTTTTATAAAAAAGATTTATTTAATATAGTTTGCATTTAAAAAATGATTTTATTTTCTATGTTTTTAATGGTATGAAATTTATTATTTCCTTTTTAATAGAGTAAAAGTGAAATATTTTTAAATTAAAAAATAGATTTAAAAAAATTGTTCAATGTAGAATGGATTAAACAAATTTTTGTTTTATTTTTTATTGAGGTGAAAATTATTATTTCCTCTTTAATGGGGTAAAATGATCATTTTTACCTTAAAAGATATCAATAATAATAATAAATCATTATTAATGATAGTTTCTCTGTAAAAATGATTATTTCACTTCAATAAGGAAATAATTATGATTGTATCTCTCTTATCAGAAAAACTTTAAATATTATTTTCCTGATATAGATACCAGAACTTTTGATCCTGTAAAAAGGTCAATAAAGAATCAATTTCAAAATATATTCCTAAAAAAATATCTCCTTATATAAAATAAATATTTTTGGATAAATGTTCAAGGTTCTGTTTTGTTAATAATGTAGATTATCATTATATTAAAGCAATTTATATAGATGATTTATTAAGAAATTAAATGTATAAAGTGATAATATTTTATTTATTCACTTATTTATTTTGTCTATATTATAATCATAAATTTCTAAAGTTTTGGAATTATATTTAGTATACAGTCATATTCAAATTCATATATTCAGAAAATTGACTGTTTACATAAATCCTAA